>DWQX01007136.1:0-10470 GCA_018245475.1 Pharmacophagus antenor | reverse complement strand
GGGAGGAGGAGGGTGGTCGACCACCCGCCTTCTCCTGCCCTTCTTTCGGCGGATAAGCGGCGCGAGGGGATCCTCCTTCTGCGCGCGCTCCGCTTCCTCCTTCTGAGACATAACGTCCTCACAGAAGGAGGCGACCGCCATCCAAGCCTCCTCGCTTCCCACCATGGCGTTCACTACGGCGGGAAGCGAGAGGTCCGGTCCAATCGCTGCGAGCAGACTGCTGCGCCGTTCGGTCCACGACACGCACACCTCGAGGATGTGCTGTGCCGTGTCCTCCGCGGCGCCAAATGTTTATTTACCTTACATTAAGCTCTTCACGCACTTGGACACGTGTGGACGTTCAGTTTTGCATTTACAGTTAATTGTCATTGTTAATAGATAAAAATCTTTAACATGTTATAGTTTAATATTTGTTTACGTTCCTTCACTAAAACACCGATGAAAATAAACTCAATAGGTTTCACTGGAATTTTAAAATTTACTTATATTTCTCTATTATTAATTAAAAATCATTCGTCAGGAGGTTTTTTATTTTTTATTTTTTTTGTTTCGTTCCCCCTGTTCTGTTAGACAGGGCCGTGTTTTGTATTTTATAATTTTCCATTTCTTCTTACATACATCGCGCTTAAATAAAGAAGACTACCTTTCAATTATTTAACAATTTTCTTTTATGTACTTATTTATGTTATTTGTTTTTCTTATTTTATTTTTATTATTCACATTTTCTATTCTGGTTTCTTACATTATAATATTTATTACTATTTCCGTATATACTATTTTCTTATACATATATATATATATATACTTTGTTTATTTTCGCTTTATATCTTATTTCTCTCTATAGTTCCTTGTATTACTTTCTTGCAGTACTTTCCTTGAAGAGGTTAATTTCAAAGTTCAAAGTTAGTATTAAAGAATATAACTATACATATTTAGAGATGATACTCCCATATAAGCTCGTAAGTTAGCCCTACCCAATTTAACCAATAAAGTACACTAAATAACTCAATAAATCATAAATGTTGCAACCTTTAAATAAGAGCATAGAGATAAAAAGTAAATAAAAAAATCACCTCACGTATTAATAATATTTTTTGATGTACATACGTATATAAGAGCTCGGACTTTGACTGCAGGCACGTCCTTGTATATATATACATATTTTTGTACTACTAGAACTTAAGAAAATAATAATACAAAAATCGCACTTCACACGAGTACGTGCATTCTAAACCAGCCAGTGGTGGAATAGTTAGGTGACATATATAATTTTTCTCTCGAGTAGTTCATTTTGTAGTGACACATTCTGACGTAATGTTCAAGACTTGACCACACAGCAAAATTTCGAGCTAATCTCTGAAGATATATAATTCGGTAATTAACGTAAAATAAAAAAGGCGCCTTTTGTTAAGGAGAACCTTGATTAGTGTCAAAATTTTTGTAGAAAAAAATCCATCGAAGATTTCTCACGTCACATATGAGCATAAAGATACTTACGCAGCTAGTGTTTTAGAAACAATCACGCTAGGTAATCTAAATTACTTTACTTTTTCATCGACAATGGGCTAACACGTGTCCTCACTTCCAGAGGATATGAAGTGACGATAAAGCCGGAAATGGTTAAGCGTTCTCGCCAAGAATACCTAAATGTACGACTGCCGGAACATAGGTCTGCTGTAATAGCGGTAGAAAGAATTTCTTAATTATTTTCTTTACGCGTACAGTTTTTGGCGGATTTGGAAAAAATTCTACTCGCATCTAAACTCGTGTGGTCCAAGAATGGAAGCAGCTTCCCGTGTACGAGGCAAGAGCCGATCGCTTTGGAGGTAGGCATTTGTTATTACCTATTACAGGTAGATATATTTTCATTTATTTATTCGGCATCCGAATTTCATCACAATTTTACCTTCAAAGTTTAAACGAAGTTGTCTTCTTTGATTAAGACCGTCACGATCCACTTGGAAATTGCCGTAGCTCAACAAGTTTTTGTCAATTAGAAAAACAAAAAAAAACTAAATCCAATTTTCCACTAACGTTTATTTATGGTAACTTACCGCAATGCGTCGCTGCTCCTTCGAGAATGTTCCGCTTCCGTCAAGTCCCAATGATATTTAATTCTAAAACTTTATCGATTGTTGATAAATTATAAATGAATACAATAATACTAGTAATCAGTAGCTGTTATTAGTTTTATTAAACTTATTAAATTAATATTACATTTGTTTTATTGATTGCCTACCTTAATATACTTATGACATCTGGGGGCTTTTTCCTAATATTAAGTGATATTCCCATGTTATTATGGTTAGGATGTACACACTACCACGCTGTAACTTATTACAGTGGCCCTTAACTGATACGTCTGCAAATAAGATGGAATGTCTCATTGTTCTAACGATTTTACCACCTCGAATCCTTAAGACAAATACATTTTGTTGATTTGCTGATTTTAGTCGCCGCTGAGTGTATTGATTTTTGTTATTATTGACTATAAACTACCATTTGACAAAAACTTTAAATGTTTTTAAGTGACAATGAGGCTGTATATAGTGAAGTGCGTAGGCCCAAAATAGTTTAAAAATCATGGGTACAACAGACTAACATTAAGAGTCTTAGTTACACAACTACTCCTCTACTTACTTGGCTCCGGAACCGAACCAGACTTGCAGACTTAATCACTGCATCCAAAAGGAGAGGTGATAAAGTGAATAATACGATTTATAATAAAACGCTAAGATAAACGAATAAAAAAATAATTTTCAGTTAATAATTCAAATAATTTTTAATCATCAAGAAAGACGTTGCCGTTCTAATAATGGTTTTGTAAATTAATTTTGGAAGAAAAAAACGGTTTTCATTATATCATTATTTCGTAATTTTTATATACAAACACGTAAAAACTATTAATTAGGGTCTTTATTTTTGAGTTCGCGCCGTACGGTATATTGTAGAAAAACAAACGGGATGAAATAAACAGAAACAAACTTCTCTATGTTCCGGGTTGTAAGTCGCTCAAGCTGGACAAATTACTTTTTTTTTATCGGTGATGGATCGGGATCTCTTCTGGTGGGAAGTCAGGGTTATGTGGATTTTATACCCACTAAGACGTGCCCGGTGCATTAATGTCCGTGGTCCGTCAATGACCAAGAGTGAACCAAGGTTTAAAACCTTCCTTAGTTTAATAAAGGCTGGAAAGTTTCTCGGAGTCGTTGCAAGGACTATAGGGACCCATTTACTTACCATTAACTACTCCTAAGGTACCTCTTCTGCGGGGAAAATTTATCATAGCTATCATTTATCATAGATAGTCATTCAATTCAATATTTATAATTAGTACGTCATGATGCTATATGAATGTTTTAAGTATTATTTTTTTTTATTAAGATTCATTTTGTACCCGTCACCGACTTTTGATGTAAAAACTTTAATAACTAACATGCCGAGCATACAAGGCCGACAGGAAGTAGCAAATTTCTTTTTTAAATAATTAATTATCCGGAAACCGCAATTGGTTTGTTGTCTCATTGTTTATTGTTGCTGTGATTATGGCATGTAACTTTTGTTATAAGTTGTTTTTTTTTTGTTATTTAATTCGGTCAATTATTTTATGCTCTGTTCAAGACTACATGATTTGAAATCTTTTTTAACATCTTAATAAACAATACACTAGTATAGCAAAGTTGTCATGTTTAATATTTGACAACAAACCATTTTCTTAAGATAGTAAACATACAAGCAGAATTTTCGAACGGTCCTGGGGTTTTACAAACCCGCTTGGTTAGTTACCACCCACAATGCCCATCAGTCGCCATAATTGCGTTACTCTGTTCAGGCTGCCATACATGTGAGGGCCTGATGTATTCTGGGCGAACACGCTGCTCTATCTACGGCCTCATTATCACTTAACATCAGGTAAAATCTAGACCATGTGTTAGCCCATAAGTGGGAAGAAATTTAATATTTTTTTGCAAACACTTAAATAAACGTGAGCTTTTTGCCGGTACATTGTTCCCTCAATCTTCAATGTGTTAAATAAAAAATATTTCATTACGTTATATTATTAACAGTCTATAAAGGAGTTCCAACTACAAAGGACCGCATTCTGATTGTCTTTTTATAGTACATTTATTCTGAGAAGCGACATTTATTCTTGTCATTAATGGTTAGGAATCAACATTAACCTTCGCTGTTACAGACTATCTCGAACGTTCCATGACTCTTTATGTTTTCAGTCGACTTTGAATGTTTAAAATTACGTAAAAATCGTTTAAAAATATTTATAATGATATTAATTGACATTTCAAAGCGCACTTTCCAGTAGAAGTGTATATATCCGTGAACCAATACAATAAGCCAAAACTGTAAAAGAAAAAAAAATTATCGAAATCATAATACAAACGACGTGTAGGGAAAAGCAGAAATTTCTAGAAGGCTCAATTGAACTGAAACAAACCATATTACAGCCTGTCAAGGTTGTAAATAACAATGTGGCTTCATAACAACATTATATGACTGTTAATAAGTTTTAGCATTAATTGCTTTGTATTAAGTGTTACCTTTGATTTCCTTTGTTTTTTTTTAAGTTACCTGAGCATAGTAAACAATGCATTACGAATCTATAAATTCAATAACCATTCCATTCCACAACAAGTGAGGTTATTAATTTTTTATATATTTGCCAGGACTTCGGAATGCATTTGGAAACCGCCGGCCAAAAAATTGAGTCGAACAGTAGAAACTGCTGTAAGATGAAAAATAAAGAAAAAAGATATTACCTCTTAACACATCTGACGTTAATAAACTCTGGAGACTGGGGTACATCTAAATGATATACGATCCAGTTCCTATCTAGTAGACTAAATAGATCTTAGTTTTAGTTGAAACAGTGACATATAAACAATAGGAGTAATTAATTATATTCCGTAAAATACAAAATGTTATTGAAACTCGCACCAGTTCGATTTACTTTAGAGTCGTTTTAACAGCCTACGTGGACTTGTGGGTAAGTCGGCTTGCTTAGCACAATTATTTTCCGGGACCGCAAGTTTGTATAGTGATAACATTTCTTGTGTCTGGCAGAATGTTAACCTTATATTGTCAATTTAATGCCCTAGCAGCGTTATCATGTGTACAGAATGGTGATCCCGCGACTCCACCACACTTACAGAAGGCGATGTATGTTACAAAGATTTCTCCCCGAGACGAAAAATATATCATACGTGTGATACTTGAAGTATTCTGAGAAAGCCGATCTCACAGACACTTATTGTTATTCAACGTATGTTGGTTCTCAATGTAATATATATGAAATGTTATACTGCAGATAATGAGATATGCTCGTATGTTTCCTGAGACCACAGGAATTGAAATATGTTCCAAATAATTAATAAAACAAATTAAACAAAGGCGATTCTTTGCAATCGTCACATAAGATCTCATTCAAACCACCGAGTTCGTGTCGTGATACCAATTAGTTAACTCTTTGTTTAACTAGAATAATAAAGGATAACATAAATATATAAAAATAAAAATAAGCCTATTATTCAAGAAAGATCCGACGCTGGCTGATAATTATGATTTATCGTGATTAAAAACAATTTTTTTTATTCTACATTAGAGTCTTTAATTGTTTCTCAGACTGACCGTTCAACTTCATTTTGTAGATGGCATTCAATGTTGACGATGGATTTCAGTTTATTGTTTAAGAATGTTAAATTCTATTACTGTCACTTATAACGTATATAGAATTATTGTTATAACTTATTTTTTCTTTTCATTTTTTTAAGATTTTTTAAGAATCGAACGTGTTATGTACACAGAGAAAACAATATTACAAAATTATCATATAGAACAATTTTTAGTACATAGCATAAATAAAGGTTAACTCAGCATGATATAAATATTCACAAGGTGATGTAAAACAATTATAAACAAGATAAAAACAATTTCAAATGACAATGGAAGGAGTGACAGAGACAATCGGTATATTCTTCCCAAAAAAAAATAATAATACATAAACATAATAATTGGATAGTAAAAAAGAAAAAGCTAAGCAAATAAAATCTTCTTGGGGTTGTTTAATGATTGTGTCAATAATAATAATAAAAAGATAGACATGTTGGATTTTACCTGAAATTCTTCCCCTTGTCAAAGTAGATGTCAAAGTCGTTTATTAAAAATTGATTATCAAGTAACACTATTTGATGTGAAATAATTTACAGATAGTATCCCAATTCGTCTGCGTTCCACCGTCTCTTATGTCCTCTCGTCGGTTAGTTCCCAGCAGCATGCTGTCCTTTAGATTGTAGAAATAAAAAAAATCTTTACCGCAGATGCACCAACAACAATGACATGATCAGCATAACGACCAGCCACCGCAAGCAGCATCCATTCATGAGTATGGAGCATGGGCCAGTGGTCACCACCCTCAACCATATTAGACGGCAGGAGGTGATCTGCTCCAACACGCCACCAAATGTCAAATAAAGGAGAAACAAGAAACTGCTGAATTAATTGTGATTGCAACTCCTATCCTATGACATTTTTCCGCTTTTTAACCTTTTTAGGTGTCTCCTAGTAATTTTTCCATCAGTTCACACTTTCACGGGTTTTCTTAATTATATTAAAGTTCGATTTAAATAATGTGAGAAAAAAGGAAGCGAAATCACGGAAGCGCGTTACCTCGCCATCTATCTAACATCGCGTCTAACGGAAATTTGAATATTACAATACAATAAATATTAATAAAGAAAAAAATTTAGTGCTCCTACTGAAATTCATAAAAAGCAACCATTCGATTTAATATTTTCGATTGTACTATGAGATGATTCTCAAATGTAGTAATTTTATGTGTATTAGAGTATTTTTAATAATATAATATATTTTTAATTAAAGAAAAATAAACTCAACAACATTCAACTTAAAGGTTTACTTTTCATGGTTAAGAATAACTGGTAGAGAATGCTTAAAAGTCACCGATGGATGTTACCACAAAAATTAACGGGAAACATGATATACTTCAAACCTCGTATAATCAAAAATATCGCATACACAAAATAGGTATTTAATAACATTGAAACATTTAAACTTGAATTACGGAAGCATTTGTATGAGAACCACTAACCTTTCAATTCGCTAACTTTTTATTATATTACACTGAACCAGTTAATTGTAGTTAAGTAACATCTAAATTTGAACAGCGAATGCTAAGTTATTCTTACAGGTACAATTTAACACAATGTTATAATAGAAAATATACAAAATCCACCTTATAAACATAAATCTCCTTAACTGTGTAAAATATTGAATTGTCTTCCGGTTGTCAAACATATGCATTAAAACTAAACTATTCAAATATAATAAATGTTAGTCAGAACAGTACAGAAACAAGCGTGGTTGGGGTTAAAAGAAAGCATAATATTTAAAAAAAATTTGATGTTGCAAACAAAAATATACTATACATATATTAGAACATTGAAATGGCAGTGATTTGGACATATGTTAAAATATACGAAAAATTTATCAAATTAATAAAAGAATGGTATCCGAAGGACGACACTAGAAAAATAAAAAGACAAACAACAAACGAAATATTGGGAACACGAAGTTCTTATTTGAGTTTCTGAATTATTATTTATTCGAATGGCAAGAAATAAGGAGACATGGAATTTTTTAAAAGAGTTCTCCGTCGGAAGATAAAAATAACTTAGATTTCAAGTCAGAATTCTTAAATATTGTGAACAGCAGTAGAGGTTCAATTCGTTTCAATCCAGTATCGAATTGAAATATTCATAATCCGCAAGAGAAACTAAAAAAAAAACTAAGGACATTCTCGAACGAGTCACCAAATAACAAAACCATCGAAATTATTTCATAAGTTTGTTACTATACTATACATACTCAGATAACCGTGTTAAATTTATATACCCGACTTTCATACGTGGTTAAATATTAAGCAAATTTCATATAAAGACGTCATCAAATAAATAATAAAACTACAAAGCATACATACAATAACATACAGCATACATTAACTAAATTTAAAAGAATTATTACAGTTGAAATAAAAGCGAAATAGCTTAAAGTGCATTTTGCAGAATTTTGAATGGTATTTTTTGCGACACAAGAATAATATCTTGATAATAGAAATATTGTTCTCGTTAACCCACCAATAACCTTAGCTAATACGCCTATTTTTCAAGAACAGTAATGTCCGCATACTACCGTTTAGAGGGAGAAAACAGCTCAGTGTTGGCTTTTAGACTAGTTACCAGTAATCGATACTATAGTTAACATTACTCAAAACTAAGCCGAAGAATAAGAAGACTTTAGATGATCAATAATTAATGTACTTTACAAAAATTTGTACCACTTTATTTCGACCTCAAAAATTGTATACGCTAATAATCAAACATTGAAACCTTGAACTCCACAGCTGACTGAATGCAGTGAATTCAACGTTGTGACGTCACAGACGCTTTACTAATTAATAATTCTACAACAGCAGCTTTAAGTAGCAACCATTTTGAAGAAGTCAAGATTTCAGTTCAGTATAGTTGGGAATGTATTTAATTATATAGTCACTTTCGGATTCACAAATTAAAACTAATATAAGGAAAGTCTGTAACAAGTTTTGTTTCAATTTTAAAATATAAAATTAATCACTGTTTTACAAAACAGTTATAATTTATTTATTAGTAATGTTTTAATTGTTGACTTTATTAATTAAGCAATTTAGATATATTGTTCTTTAACTTTAAATATGGAAAAACAATCAATGCTCTAATCAATTTCTGTAATTTTAAATTCCAAATTTTATATGGTAATAAATATATCCCATTTATAATATTCAGATCCCATCACTATACAAATAAAAGTTATGAATTACTTTTGCATTTTAAATAGAGATATAGGAATAAATAAATTATAAACTTTATCATGTAAAATGGACCAAATTAAATCCAAAGATCTTTACAATATCTGGACATAATAAATACAACTTACAACAATATGCAATTATTGTTTTAGAGTTGGAGGATATAGGTTTCTTTTATAATCGAATACGGTATATTTACTGATGGTATTTCTCTAATACAAGACCGTCTAGATTGGTAAGACATAATTATGTTCCGATTGTGAGCGATCTGTGATTAGCAAAAATAATGCTCTGAGAGCTAATATTTTACATGTTATATATGAAATAGCATGTCTCAGAGCGACGCACTCAAATTGGTGTCAGCATCCATTTTGTCTAGCCGCTAAGTCTTTTGTTTTTAATCGAAAATAGAAAACCTTGATGCAATCCACATTGCTAGCCCTCGCCTTGATCGTATATTAGTCATTACAAGTGAAGGTGAATTATTAATAGTGGACATTTTTCTCGACTTATAGAAACCGTTACATACTTCCTTAAGCCTACATATTATTATAGTTATAAGAATTCTAAGTTACACGGAATAAGGTAGTGACATAAAAATATTCATTTGTTCAACGCAATAATTTCTTTTTACCGAAGAATGTTGTGTCTTAGTATAACATCTATTGTTTTGAAATCAAATTGACCAAGGCCTAATTAAAAAACTCTCCAAATTACACACCAATTAAATCTTTAAAAATGTTTAATCCATGAATAATTCTTAATTGTACACAACTCCAATTTATTATTCTTTTTATCTTAATTAACAGTTAACCATATAGAGGTACGGGTATTTTTAAAGTAATAGAAGCACCGTTTTATATATTCACAAATAGAAATTATAATATCAAATAAAACAAAACATAAGCAAATTGCATACTTTATTTTTTTTATGATAGTTACATTGGCAAAACAAAAGAAGTTTCATTTTTGATGAAAAGTTCATTCAATTACGCCGCTTTGCTCTCATTTCCTTTGTTGGAACAACATTCACTTAGGCTTATGTCAACCGTGTAACCAGTATTTTACCCAGAGAACTTTACAATTTGAAACAAAGATAAGAGGTCAATGTAGCTAATACAATTTATTTGCTCATTCAATTCAGGGGTTGGCAAGATATTTTTCCAGTATATTGATTTATTTATGAATAAAGCAAAAGATAAGGAGTTTACGTATATGCGTCATTCTCATAGGTTATTAGTTTTTGATAATTGTCTATGGCCAGTTTATAATGTATTATAGTTACACTACATTGCAAAAGACAATGCTTTCATTGTATGAATAAATCACTGAATGCCTGCATTACATGTGAATGAAACATCTGTAAAATGTGCAAAATATCCAGTTTTGTTTTGCTATTAAAGAAAAATTTTGTATTTTGGATACGACTATTTTCACAAAAGTGAAATTAATGATTAATTGGTATTTTTATTTTTATTTAATCGGTTTTGTACCAATACTAAAACAATAAAAATGATTATTTTTCCGATTCACACAGAATTAAGTAAAATAAATATTATAACTTTTATAAATAAATAAATAATATAGTTTTATAA
>DWQX01007135.1:0-10470 GCA_018245475.1 Pharmacophagus antenor | reverse complement strand
CGTGGGGGCCGAGATGCGATATCTCGGTCTGCTACTAGATAATAGGTGGAGTTTTCGCCCGCACTTCAGCCGCCTGGGACCCCAACCGATAGGTCGTTGAGTCGGCACAGACGCCGGATATTAAAGATCGCATTTCCCTTCGGGGTTAGCGGGAGGGTTACCAGAATAAGCAGAATCGCATTACGCGTCTGCTGGCTGATCGTCCGTCGGGTTTAGATGACGGCGATGTCTTGGGCTACGTGGTCCTAAACGACCTCGTCGACTGAGACCTCCAGAGGGATGCCCCGGATAACTACGCGCAGGAGCCTGTCTTTAGGAAACGCGTAGGTATGGAAGCTCATGTTGAGTTCCCTAAGCTTGCGCGTGGTGCACCTGTAATCATTCACGGTTTACACATGGAAGCGGATTCCCTGCGCGGTGGTCTGCGCCTCAGGGAACGAGATTTTATTGCCCGACATTCAGTGTGTGTTTTAAAAGTTGGAACCATAAAATTCCAATCAAGAGTCTTTACAACAATTACATTAGTTATAAATGAAATCTACTCAAAATAATAACATATATTAAGGTCGCCCGCGCACATTTACATTGAGTTTATGAGGATAGTCAAGGGAAGTTATAAATTTAATCCCGGCTGAAGCAAGAGACCAGAAAAGTTAACCGCCCAAAACTTTGTGTAGCGTTCGTGCCATATGTTTAAAGGAATTTGTTACACCCATGTTTAGTTAGCATAATGTTACTTTTAAATCAAGTTTGTATCTAAAGTTGCAAATGAATTTATTATTTGAATGAAAACGAATGTTTGGTTGATGAATTTTTCAATATAAAATGTGGCTTTTCATAAAATACAATATTAATATCATCTCAGCCTATTTTGTATACATAATGGAAATAATTGTTTATAATTTTTAATGAAAGTAAATCGTTTTCAGCTGTATGTAATGAAAATATTTTTTTTTCTGGTTAACGTGAATTATAAAAAATTACGTACATTTACATACATAATAATACATTATATTATTGAAAGTGGGGAAAATTTTCATGGAAAAGAGATGAATTTATCAGTAGCTTTTTTTATCAGAAACATTTAAGTAAATGTGATCATGTAAACTAAGTGATCCCGCTACTAATGGAAATATGGTAACACTATATGTGTATGACATAAACTTTGTGGTTACAATATTAATTGATGCTAATGGTATACACCATATCCTATTAACTTATAAAAACATGAGTTACTGGCGTAAATATATTAATGATGCAAGCGGAAGTTACGTCGTTTTCATTCAAAGTTTTAATATATTTAGGAGTTATAAGATAATAACTGGCATATCTTTAATGCTGGGGATTCACCTAAAATTACATTTAAAAGAATACTGTAGTTAGTGAAATTATTACTCTAACAAAATGTCCAAAAATTAATGTTGATAAGAATAAGTCAAAGAAGTGTAAGACAATCTATACATATAAAATTTAAACTTTTGATTGTCTCATTGACTGAACAACGCACAGCCTAATTCGCTAGTTTTAAAGACCATTTTTTTTTTAACTCGTTCCCCTTGTTATTTTTAGACAGGGCCTATTTTGTCCATTTATTTTTACATTCTTACCATTAATTCTTGCTTACACTCCTTCTTCATTCACTCTCATTTCTATCTTTCATACTTTTCCATTATCTTTCATACCACATTCCATTTCCTTACACGCTTCTTGCTTATTGAGGTAGATGATGTTTAATTTTTTTTACAGTTTTTTTTTATATCTAATCTTTTACATTATTTCTTATTTCTAATTTTTCTTTTTCATTAACAATATATTTATTTTCAGTTCTTTCCTTAAGTCTAATTACATTTATTATTCTCTACTGTCTTTTTAATAACTTTTTTACCTTTTATCCTTCAGGTTCGCATCCTTGGCCAGCTGATCCGCTCTTTCTTTCCCTTCCATCCCCGCGAGCGCTTTCACCCAATACAATCTCAATTTCATTACTACTTATTTTTCTATTTTCTTTCACTCTTCACGCTAAGGGGTGGAGGGTGTCAGGTCTTGCGACAGCCTCGAGAATGGATCTCGAGTCACTCACAATGGCGCATGACTGCGCTGACCCGCTGGCCGCGAGCCGCTTCTGCTAATGCCAGCAACTCTGCCTGGTAGATGGTACAGAAGTTGCCCAGCTTGAGCTTTTTGCTGAGAGTCTCTACGGCGCCCCGCATCATGCAGAACGCCGCACCTGCCTTGCCTTCTGAACGGCTGCCGTCGGTGTACATTTGGGCAGCCGTGGTGGGAAGTCGGTCAATTGCGGCCACTCCTTCCAGGCAGGAGAACTCCATACCAACTTGTTCACAAGGGCTGGTAGTCTCTCGAAGCTGGCTGGCACTTCCAACTCTCGGTCTCCCAGCACCTGCCGGGAGCGGCCACTCTTTACTTCATATAAATAGCCGCTTCTTGGATCCGCAGATCCAGCGGAAGCAGCCTGGCAAGTACTAGGGTCGAGTTCAGCGACGCGGTCCTATGGGTTCACGCAATCTTCTGCGCGAATCTCCTTAGCACCGCGTCTAACTATCTACTTACCAGCAGCTACTAAGCCGCCGGTGCCCACACTCTCACTGCATACATTATGATGGGCTCCAGCACCACTAGGTACGTCACCCTGATCACCTCCGGATTTAATCCCCAAGATACTTTCGCGGTTCTCGACATTTGGCGATAAAGCTCTTGGGCCTTACGGCACACGTTCTTCACGTGAGTGTTGTACGTGAGCCTATCGTCAGCTGTAAGGTCTAGTATCCGGATATCCCGAGTCAGGCCCAAGGACTCTCCTCCCATGTTCTGTATTGGGTAGTCGTATTATCAGCTTATTGGTTAGCACCATCACTTTTGTTTTGTGTGGTGCAAACCTAAGCTTGTTTCCGACCTCCCAAACGTGAACATCGGCCTCGTTTGCCTCTCTCTGCATCTCCTCGGTCTTCTGCCCGGAGAAGATCAGCAAGACATCATCTGCGAACGCCTGGCAATGTATCCCGTGCTTTTCCAGTTCCGCCAGGAGCGGATGTATGAGGAGGGTCCAGAAGGTTGGGCCACCAATGGATTCCTGCACGCAACCTTTGGTGGTCTCTTTGGCTCACTCAGCCCCCGTGTACCTTACGAACACTTTTCGTTTGCTAAAGTAGCTATGGACAAGGCATCGCATTCGCGGAGCAGCGAGTTTCGGCCAGTCTGCACCGTATAGCAGGCTACCAGGCGTTATCGAAGGCTCCCTCTATGTCAAATGATACCAGCACGACGATCTCCTTCGTCTTTAGCCTCGTCTTAATGTGCTGGATCATGTCATAGTGGGACATTTCGGTAGACCTCTGCGGCATAAAGCCGTATTGGCAGTTGCGGATATACGGCGCAGAGTATCACCGGATCCTACGGACCAAAATTTTTTCTAGGATCTTGCGCAGTACGGGCAAGAGTCCTATTGGTCGTTAGGATTTTGGGAGCGTGTAGTCTTCCTTGTTCGGTTTCCGCAATGCTGCAACCACTGCCTTCTTTCATCTCCTGGAGAAGTAGGATAAGGTGAGACACCGGTTGGAAAGCACAAGGAACAGTTTGGCATCCACGGTGATGGCCGACCGGCAGATGTCCGCGGTTAGGTCATCTGCACCAGGAGCCTTTTTGGTACTCAAGGTCGACATGTACCATCGGAGTTCCTCCATCGTAAAACGGGGGTAGCTTGACCCATCATGTCCCGTCTCATTGATTTCATCGGCGATGTCCTTCGGGAAGAAAATCTCCGCCTGGGTCCTGGCTAATCTATCTGCGTCCAGCACCCGTCTTCCCTGGACGAGGAGGACGTCCTCTCGCTTCACCTCCGTTCAGCGGATCACACGATAGATGCCGTCCTACATGGGCTCGCGCTCCTGCCTCTCACAGAACCTCTTACAGCTTGCGGTCTGAGCACGTTTCGCCTCAAGGTGGTAGTTCTCCTTCGCATCGATGTACATACTTGCGAGCGACCAACTCCTTACGGGCCGGCCGCACGTTGGCGATCCGTCTCTTTTTCCTCAAGACCTCAGCTTTGAGGAGAGAGAGAGAGCTGTTCGGACCACTAAGGCGATTCTGCTCTCCTCCTCTTTGCGGCCTTCGGCAGGACCTCTTCGCAGGCGTCCCCCACGGTTTCCACGCATCGTTTGACCATGCTGTCTAACGCCCCCCTATTCTCCAACTCACTCACTTCGGTGGGCGTTAGGTAGCGGTCTGAGAACAGCTAGGTGAGCCTGTTACCAAACTCGCCCCAGTCTGCCCTCCGGGTAGTGTATTTCCGCATGGAGCCTCTAATGTCCGTGCCGACGGCCCGCACAAAGTTCGGTTCCAACAGGATTGCACTGTGATCCGAGAGATCACATTTGCAGGATGTATTCTTAGTGATATGTAGGTATCAACTAATATTAATTTATGTTCGAAATTCCATTTCTTAAGGGGGAACGGGTGACCAAATTTCAACGGAACTCTTAACTTTCTCTCGATTAATTCGAAATTTGGTACACATACTGGAGATGTATTAATATAAATATAAAAATAAAAATAACTCTCGCAGAAGCTGGTACGTGACGCCTAGTGTACCTTTAACGCTTTAGTACAATCACATTGTATAGTATTATAACATCACTCCTTGCACTTCTAAAGTATATATAAAAACTTTGTAATATTTAACTTGAAGTAGTACCATTTTTATTTTTGTTACATAAATATTAAGAAAACCATGAATAGTATTATATTTCATTTCATATACTAGTAGAATTATGAAGAAAACTATCAAAAAATATGGATCAATGTTCAAATTAAACTAATATTGTAAATAAAAAATATGTGGCTAAACGCTTCCAAGTAGAATTACTGAAATCAAGTTAAGAAATTAAGTACGGAAGGAACAAAGTGCTTCGTTTGCACCAAGACCAATAGACGGACAATGCATTAGTTAAATGAATATGCTTGAATCTTCATTCGTAAGTTAATCCTGAATTCGCTTAATAACTTAGAAGCAGATAATCTAATTGCAAATTTAAACACAAACGTGCAAAGTTGTCAGATCTAGAACTGACATCTTATTAACCTATTCTCAGACTTCCTTTATCAATTTAGCATTTACTTTAATTTCTTATAATTAAATAAATAATATAGTTACATTTTTTCAATATCAGTGTATTAATTTCGAAAGAAATTAAAAAAAATTATGTCTAAACCTTATTCATTATCCCATTATTAACCATATTCAAATCATGATTCAAACATGATTCTTTATAGATAGAAAATATTGTTCATCAGATCGAAAGGGTAACCGAAGAAACTGGAGGAGGTGTTTTTGTGATAGATACTCCATGCAAACATTTCTAGATTTCTGAATAATTCATCTTTAGTTCAGACAGCCGCTTTGGCGTTTACACGGTATACGTAACTTATGTAAGTGTTCGTTCCAGAATGTTTAGTACAATACGAATAGCTTTAATAAAGGGTGTCTTAAAATGTTTTTAAATTTACTTCTACGCGTCAACCACAGGTAGAATGGGGACGGAAGTGGTCTCAATCGCTTGGTCAGCTTGTTAAGTTTAGTAGGCATGATTTGTTTCACGGGACCGCAGCTCGCGTTTTGCGTGCGAGCGATTTATAAAAACAAGGATTCCTACACTGTTGTTCGTCGTCTCTACAGGACACATTTAAATTTAAAAAGCTTAAAACATGTGCCAAGTGCCAATTTAATTAAGCATTGGGTATACGACTCTAAAGAGATTGGGAATACAATGCCGGAGATATCGTCTGGGAGCAAAATGACATCAAGAACGAGCATGAACGTCGACCGCGTTTGTCAGTCTGTTATGGACGACCCAAGACGGTCATTGTGATTGCGCGTAGCTTCTCTTAATTTGAACAAATCTACGGTTCATCGCATTACTTTGAAAGACTTTTTTCGATTTTCACTCCTATAAAATTATTTTTGTTCAGAAAATAAAGCCTGATGATCCTCATAAAGGAGTCGAATTCTGCAGGACAGTTAAAAACCGTTTTAGGAGTTTTAATAACATCTAGTTCTCTGATGAACCGAATTTTTACATCATTTTGAAGCAAAGAATCACTGAAGAAATCAACTCTATTCTGAGAGCGATGCTCCAGCGAGTGATTGAAAGTTTTTGGTCAAGGTTAAATGAGTGTGAAGAAGCGAATGGTGCGCATTTGCAAACGGTTGTTTTTCATAAATAAACTTCAAGAACTGCTCTTTATTTGAACAATAAATAAAACGAGTTTTAATTGATGTTGTTGTTTTTTATTTAACATCTTAAAACGAAAAACATTCTGAGGCTCCCTTTATTTATACAAAATAACTTTTTGAATCTAATTAGATAAGCTTAATCACATCAATTTGAATATGTTAAATAATCCATAATATTAAATTATGCATATCCACATATTGTAGAAATAACTTAAAACATTAAAAATGAACAAGGAATTTCTACGGGTTAAACAAAAAATAAATAGGAAGAAGAATTAGATAGCAATTATTTTAGGGTATCAATGCATTTTATATAAACTTCCATAGAAACAAACGCGCAGAGTCCGTCTATATCAGTAAAAAATGCTATCACAGGTATCGAGCGAAAGATTTCATTACGCGTAGTGGCCGATATCGTCTTTATAGTATCATAAACGGGAAAATAACATTAAAGTGGGCATAAAAGAAACGACCTGTGGCATTGCATTCTTGGAGTATTCTTATATCTATCTACAAAAGGATGTGGATGAATTTAATTTCTTGAAAGTACAAATTATGAAAGAGTTCAAGTAAATATAATACAGATAAATTAAATTAATTGTTGCATTAAATATAGCCGTTTGTATAGTTTTTTAAATGTTAGAAATTCACATGTTGTATAGTAATTAGATACATAAAATATTGCTCTATTGAAGTAAATCACATTTTTTTATTAGAATTGAGCTATCGCATGACTTTAATTTCTTCTTATTTTAAGTGACACCGAGGTCGTACATAGTAAAGCATTTTAGCCTAATATTCTTCTGGATTTCAATTGTATGTATGTTGGAAGATAGCAACGCTGTTATGGCGGCAAATTGACATTGATGGTGGTAGCTAGCCAGGCGGATTTGAAAAGCACTGGCACCATTTAGATTCCATTACTACTATGGTATGAGGATAAAACCCTTTACTTATTTTTACCATCGGACATTTAAGCGTACGGCAGATTATCATGTTGTTAGCATACACAGGTTGATGAACGGAGAGGTTCTGTTCCATATTTTTATAACGAAAGGCAATGGAATGTAATAATCTGTCAGCGTCAGTGTTCCCCTCGAAATGTAAAGGCTATTTCTGGATTACAGCGCCTTACCATCGCTGATCACATCACTACATAACATCAGGTGGGATTGTGGTCAACTTATATGGTTGAAAAAAGCCGAGACGTCTGCGTTACAAAGCAAGTAGTAAACGGAGGTAGTCGATCAAATAATATAATTTTTTTGTATATTCATGTATGATTTGATCATTACTTACAAGATATTTTATGCTAATAACCATTTTTAACCTTCGATCAAAATTATATTCTCATAATGTTTTTTAAGACTTTACATTAAATATAAATAAAAAAACTATTTCAAACACTAATAAAAGTTGTGCTAACTCTGTAAGTCTCGAAGGACAACTTTTATTGTTTGACGCATTTTAATGAGACCCACATTTGCGGTGAATAATAATGAAGTACTATGCAATAAATATACTCGTTATGGTTACTAAAAGAACAGATTGGATTTATTATAAATAAGCAATTGAATTTTTGTTCATATAATATGTATGTGGAAACAGATACACCTGTTCCCTAATCATGAAACTACTGAATTTACTTTAAGAGCAAAGAGTAATAAGCAAACATTACTCGATTTCGGTGTGAAAAGTACGATTTTCAAAGTATCTTGCTATCAAATCATATATTTTTTAAAACTGTTACATTAAATTATTAAATTACGGTTTAATACCTATTTTTTTGTGTTGTGTTGATTTTTGTGTGAAAATTAATACGTTTTAAAAATGTATATTTATAAAATTATGTCCATCGCGATTCCATTTATTTTTTCTTCGAATTCGTCTTATTCAAAACATGAGAAATTTACAAGACTATAATGGGTGTGGAAAGTCGAGTTAGAAATATCTTATACAGACTAGTGTGAAATTCGAAGAAAAGTTAAGAATCGAGTGAAGGAATTAGTGAGCGAGAAAACGTGTTCAACAATGTCACCTACGACTTCCTACTGATACATTTTAAATCCTTTGAGAGGGAAGTTTTCCAGTCGATAGATACATCCTGTTCACATTTCAGATCGGTTTGAAATTTATTGTGAAAAATAAAATCTTTAATATACTGTAGATAATAAAATATTTCACACCATTTATTATTGAAAAATGTTTCATTCAATGAAGCACCAAATAATAAGAAATTTACTTGTAACGAAACTCTGATCACATACTTGAAAAAGAGGTAAAATGCATTATTGGTATTTTTGGTACATACTATAAATCTAAACGCAAAAAGGGAAGGTATGGCAAGCTTAACATGTGTTTCTGCAAAAGTCATAGTAGTAGTTACTTCCAAAAGAGGTAAACCAGTTATGGATAATTTTTTGTTTGTTATATTTGTGTCTCCATCTCGAATATTGGTAATATAATAAGCAAAATAATAAGGAAATCTGTTCAGCTGTTAAAGTTCTACCATTTTTTGTTGTTCTTTTTGCAGGGATGTTTTAATATTAATATCCTATTATTTATTGGATAACAAAAAGTAATATGCCCACAAATATAATAATTTAGTGTTTATACGAGTATATATTACCAATAATTTTTAGACCATTGTTAAAATTATTTTATCAATAACTTGATAATTACCTAAATACATAGATTTCATTGTTAAAAGAAGTTAATGTAAATTTTCGCTTTGATTTTTCCCGAATAATTATACATTTTTGGAAAGGGCTAAATATTGTTTTGGGGTCAATATGTTATCTATATATATATATTTTTAACAAGTTCAAAGCTCTGTCTGATTCACTGGTTATATAATATATCAATACACAGCCTAAACCGCAAGTTGTAGAGATATGAAATTTGAAGGGTGTATTTTTTGTGATGTCTATCCATTTTTTTTTGAAATTACATTTGTATGGAGGCAAAACGAGGTTAAAATTTTAATTAAACTATTGTGAGAAGGAATATTCTTAATATTAAATAAAAAATGCGCCACCCAGAGACGCGAGCGGTTGACGCTTCTTGGAAGTTATGTAGTAAATAGCACAATATATCAATTTTTTCAATAGAAACATTCGCCATTATGTGAACTGAATATTTTGGCTCCACAAACACATGCGTGTAATCCTATTTTAAAGGTCGTATCACTCCGTTTTGGAGCACTTTATGAATAGGACGCGTTTGAACTGAAAAAATATTTACCCTTCTTGCAGCTTTTATATTAAGTAAAAGGCGTAAATATAGAAATTTAAAATTTTCACATGAATTACTATACAAAATTTACTTTCGCTCTATTACTAAAGAGCTTGACACATTAAAAAAGTTAATAATAAGGAGGTTAAGCTAATTGTTATGATAATTAATTGGTAAAATCTTAACTCTTTAGTAAATAATTTAAAGGAGGTAATGTGCTCTAAAAATATTTTTAATTCGTCATTTTTAGAAATGCATTCAGGTTGTCGTTAGTATTTTTCCTAAAGTTTTATGAGCACTTCAATAGTGTGTGGTATAAGCAGAGTGATTAAGTGTTCCAGTTAGTTCTAGCCTAGGTTCTTCTAGTACCGGAGCTTGTGACCTTAGTCATGTGAATTTATAACGCAGAGTATGCAATATTATTAGCCTTTGTCGGTTACTCCTTTGTATGTTACTCAACACTATGCTGAGACACAGAGCTTATTACAATGCTAATTTAATGAAGTACACTGGCGTTTGCGTTATGCTTGGTACTTCTGAAGATTCTGGAGGAGGTAGAAATTTTGTCGAACCATCTATACATCCGGTATAATAACATGTCTCTTTCTGAGAGGCCCGCTGCGCAAGACGCTCAAATTGCACTTCGTATGCAATGTCGTCGACGCGATGGGCGTTAAAGGGCCTTGATAAGAACATATTGATCGAGGCCTCTATCGTTCACGCATGGCTGTGCCCTCCACTTAGTCCTGTGGAACTCGAGAAGAAAGTCATATGGTTCAAGAATACTATGCACCAAATATGTGACGCTAGCATGCCGCGGATAAAACCACGACCTCGCAGGCATCAGGTGTACTGGTGGTCACCTGACATAGTCTAACTGCCTAGCGAGTGCGTTAAGCGCGGCGCCGGCATACCAGACACCATAGAAGGCAGCTCCGTGATGGAATGCTTGATGGTCAGCTGTACAGGTCATACAGAGAACGGGTTCG
>DWQX01007134.1:0-10472 GCA_018245475.1 Pharmacophagus antenor | reverse complement strand
GTATTTGTAGCATACCATTTGAATGTTCCCTCTTATGGGTCATTAAAGTTTATTAATTATTATAGGGAATTATGTAACAAAAAGGCAATGTATCGCTTTATTCCAACATGAAGTTAAAAATAAAAAATGAATGGTTAATTACCGCAAGTTACTGTAGTGAAGTAAAGGTGGTAGAAAAGTCCAAAATGGTTCCGAGTGCAAAGGGTTACATAACCAATGAAATGAAGCTGACAGATTACTCCAATTATTCACAGTATGCTAAATTAATGGCTAAACAAAATCGCTTTGTACTAATGTGCGAAATGTCGACTATGAAAAAATAAACTTGTAGGATGTTTATACGTCTAATGGCAAAGGGGTAAAGGCGGAAATAGTTAAAGCGATTGCTCTATCCACTCTCCAAAATAAATCTTGGTAAACACTTTGGAATAACTCAACAATGATAAATAATCGGGTAGTTACATCGTATTTATTTATTTTTTCATAATTAGTTCTATTTTGGTTCGTCACTTCATGGGGTATGGAAGTAAAATATATTAAGAGCGTCCTTCTTTAGTAAGATGTAAATCTTAACTTACTTATTGATTAGGAAATATACTAAACGGTTCAATCTCCTTAGTTCCTTTCCTAACCTCCTAACTTACTTTATACTCATGTACTATTTTGATTGCATCTTTGACGAAGTGGTTTATCAATTCCCCTTTAACACACACGTTGCAGGTTCTCTGAAAGGGTCACAAGCGTAGTGCAGTATGGATGGTGGTATGATTTTTTCGAACCCGCCTGGCCAGTTACAATTATCAACGTTAATCAGTCGATATGGCAGTATTGCTCTATTCTGGATGGTACTAGAGTTTTCCATCCTATCTGGCTATACCACTCTCAATTTTATTTTGCCACCATTACAATATTACTCTGCTTCGGAAGTCATACATATGATAGGTAGAATTCTAGGTGATAACTTCATCAGTTATGGGCATTATTTTATCACTTAACATCTTGTATAAGTTTGAAGTCAAGTGTCATCTCATTGGGAATAAAAAAGAAAAAAATAATGTCTATGTTGCTGTATGCATATCACACGTACGCGAAAAGTTCATTTTGTTTTTTTTTTATAATTTATAACTACGAGTGCAATTAACTTTTTTGTGTAGATCCCCTTCAAGTTTTTTCCTAAGACTGGTCATGAAATTTATGCGTAATTTGGTTTGTTTAAGAGAAATGGGAGATATAATTTATCATATGTTTGTAATCCGATGATTAAATGCTTCGTAAATCGCGGTTCGTGTTTACTATATGCCAATACGTTATCGTGACGTTATTGGCTGGGTGCCAACAAATTCTTATTAATTAATTAGACATGTTGTAGAGAAATAAAAAGTAAATTAAAGCAAAATTAACTCGCTAATTTCCGCTTTGTTCAACTGCAAATACTACGGCTAAAACACAATCTCACGTTACGCCACTACATGTGGGCATCTTCAAAACATGTTACGGATTCGACCGCCTGACGTCAAAGGAATGGGCAGGCGTGCGACGACTTATATCCCCAAACTCTCACCACCACGTTAATCATCTCAATGACTAGCGCCTGACCACAATTCCACTTGATGATAAGTGAAGATCTAGTCTATGTCTTGAATAATTTCATTCACCCTTAAATACTCGGGCATCATATTTGTTCAGGAACAATGACGCCTTATGAAGGATGCAGCAAATCGCTTTGTCGTAATACGCGGTATGCAGTCAGTAAAGGAATGAATGATGAATATCTTTACCTCCAAAACGTGCAAAATCAATCTTATCTATTTTTACATTATAAAATTTGATTTTTTTAAGACACCAACTGAAAATTATAATTTTTCTAGAAAAGTTTTCTTTAACAAAATTCTTTATCAGTTGTATAGAGCGATATTATATTTATATCTATGTTTGTGGGTACATTAATATATGCATAATTATAAACGTAAATATCTAACTAAATTTATTTAGTCGAATTATTACTTCTGCTAATTACCAACTTGAAAAACCACTACGTAAATAAATTTGAAATGAAGATATTTTAATCATATTACGAGAATTATCACTCTAAAACCTCTAATAAGGTAAAGTTGGAAAGTAAAAAAAAAAATAGATTAAAACTTTGCAGGAACTGCTAATAACTTTTGGAAAGCTCATTTTAAAAATATTCCCAAACGGCTGCACAGTGGAGATTTATAACGTAATTGCTCTGGTGATAAAGTTTAATTTTGTTGGAAACGTTGCGTGTAAAGGTTTTTTTATGACGTCATTTAAAGCACGTTTTATAATGAAAAGTGGATAGTTTCACAAAAACATTAATAATTACTAAGTAAGTGCAAAGGCAAAGGTTTGCTTGTACTAGGAGTTGAAAATTGAAATAAAATATATCTGTATTTACGACAAATAAATTACAAATACCTTGTGGAATGAAGTCACCAGCGGTATTTTTTTTCATTCTTCTTTATTGCAAACCTTTTAACAAAGAAAAAAATCCATTGTCACCATCTGGATGATTGGCAATCTTCCATTGTGCGTTTTAAGCGCCATTTTTTACCAAGCACAAGCACCCTGTGGAATCAGTTGTCGCCAGCGGTATTTCTGGACCGATACTTGGGTGCTATCAAGAAAAGAGTGTATACTTCTTCTTTAAAGGTCAGCAACTCCCCGTGTTTGCGGCTGTCTATGAGCGACGGTGATCACTTTCCATCAAGTAAATGGCTTTGCTCTTTTGCCTACTCTTCCTATAAAAAAAGGATACTAAAGGCGGACTTAACACCTAAAGGCATTCTCTACCAGCCAACCTATGGATGGGGACATGATTGTGGTAGGTGATACATTAAAATTTAAATTATATAAAGTTATAAAAAAATTTAAAATGGTGAAAGGTATGCATAGAAACCAATTAAAATACATGTGTAATAAATAAACAAAAGCAATGTAATGTATTTCCATTGCGACTACGGGATCTTCAAGAAAATAACCTCATTCTTTCTTAAAGATTGGCAACGCAGTCTATGGACGACTGTAATGACTTGCTATCAGGTGAACCCCTCGCTTGTTTGCTTACCCTACCTATAAAAAATAAAACGCCGAACTCTCATATTTAAAAATTTTAATGATCAATTTTCAATACAAAAAAAGTGTACATTTTAATTCTTATCTTCTCAAAATCCACACAAATTGAGACGTATAATTATGAAACAAATTTTCTTTATTTATGATAAATTAAAATGGGCCAAATATAATTATGCCAAACGACTTTCAGGTCAAATTAAAATAATTATACAGCAAAAAATCAATACTAATTTTCAACCATCCGATGAACTTTGTACACAGTGGCATACATTCATTCAGTAAGATCAATATGAATATTTAATAATTAATTCTTAATGAGTTTTTGTTACAAGAATTTTCTTTTTAACCACACGTAAATGTTTTGTAACTTTAATGCCTTTGTTAATATATTATATTATATCATTGTTGAACAACATATATTTTTCAAATTTAATATTAATAAGTATTATATGCTAATACAACCTCAATTTTAACTTGGGTATGTTAAGTGACAATGAGACCGGGAATGGAATCTTTGTTTTTGTTGTGAGGTTCAGCCATTGTATTACCTAGGTATTATTTATCTCTCCGACCTAAACTCTCACGATAAACGCTTTCAAATCGCACGAACGCTTTCGAACGAGCTATTTTTATTTGAAATGAGATGTAATCGAATTCTTAGTCGGACAGTTTTTTTTTTAATTTAAAGGGCCTATACTTTTTTTCTTTATTTTTTAGAGGCTTAAAGCCATATGCTAATGTATAAATAAACAACCTATTTTATTGAAGACAGCGCAAAAATTTGCTAATTATCATTGCTTCCTCAGATAGTGGTGATAACAAAATACAATGACTCGCACCAACCCGACCCATTTCTAGCCCAAATCTTGACTGTAACGCCCTTCTTAAAGGTCCAGTCCGGACAGGGCCTATATTTAACCACAATTTAACCTGATGATAAGATGTGATTTTAGGTGGTGAAGCGCAAAAATTTAAAGTAAATAAAAATAAATTTGGTCCAGCGATTGAATAACAGTAATGATATTTTCATTTGGAGTAATACATTGTTTTTATAAACCGGAATTACTAAATACCGTTGGAATTTGACGATCTTACTTTGTCAGAAAGAGAACTGGAAACTGCATGAAACTGAGACCACGAGCCGGCAACTATTTGACACAAAGAATAAGCGTTGCCAAGCGAGGGAATGCCAACAGTTTGCTCGGTACTCTGCCAGTTGATGATAACCTGGGGCTTTTAATTTTTTATAGTATTTATATTGTTTATTATTAGTTTATAGTTTTCCAAATAGTTCTAGACTATTAATTTTATACATATATACCATATGTATTGGTATGTCTAGAAGTATATTTGTATGTAAATAAATTAAAAAGTAGGCAGAAAAAATGTCACAAAGAGTAAATTTTAGTGTATCCAAAAATTAAAAAAAAAACTGAAATAAAATTTTAACCTAATATAAGTGGAAAATTATTGAATTAACACTTTAATATCTGTTTAATCTGAGTATATTTATCGGTTTGAACTTACTAATAATCGACACAAAACGGATAAAATTGATACATTTCTCATATGAAAATGTACTTTCCCGGGTAACACAGAATTTAATATAAATTAATGAATGAACATCACGCAACATCACGTGTCGTATATTGTTCATTTGCGCACTAATTACTTGACAGTGCAAACAATAGTATATTTGCAAGCCTTTGAGCTTCACTACGATTTAGGTCAATGGTGTTTAAGATTCTAGCTGTCTGTTCTCTTTGCAATAATGGGTTGATTTATCTAAAATATTATCGATCGATACAATGAGGATGTTTTTGATTCAGTGCAATTAACAGTGGAATGATGTTTTCCAATTCTTTTATTTACCTCTGTATGTGTGTGGTATATAAGGCGTATACTAACCCATTGACTCCAATACCACCAGCCGTAGACGCTCTCCCCAGTCAGGTTAGTGTCGCAAGTTCTGTTTTTCTACATTATAGGACTCTTCCTTGTAACACCACTTAATCTTACAGTATATATATATATACATAATTTTAATTCATAATCCTAATCAACAACCGGCCATCTTTATTAGAATGTTAGTTCTGATTATGTAATCAAGGTATTTCTTATCAAATACTTGTTTAAAGGCATCTCATTTACTTACTTATAATTTTGACTGCCTCCGTGGAGTAGCGGTTTTACTCACTCGTCTTGTAACACAGAGGTCACGGGTTCGTTTCCCGGGCCACGGGGGTTGTGGAGTCTGGAATATTTTTCAAACCCACCTGGCTGGCTACCACCCTCAATGACAATCTGCCGCCATAACATCACTGCTAAGTTCCTTCAGTCATACATGTGATATTCAGATGTATTCTAGGCGAACACGATTTACCATCAATGGCCTCAATGTCACTTAATATCAGGTGAAATCGAGGATAAGTGTTAGGCCATAACCGATAAACATAATAATATTAACGCTTTAGAATCGATTCACAGAGGTTATAATACAAATAGTTGCACAATAATCGATCAAGAACAGTTCACAAATTGCATTTATTGTACATTGCATCAATTTTCACTAAAATTGAAACCATATAATTCGTGTATGGAAATGTTCGAAGACACTTATGTCTGAAAACTTTTTGTTACTAAATTAGAAATGATAAAAGATGATTCTGTTAAAGCAATGTTTATTATTTAGAGATTGAATCACATCTACAATATAAATATTACTAAAGGCACTTTCAATATTGTAGCGTGTATAGTTAAAATGATATACAAAGAGTCTTTCATAACTTTCAATGTACTTATGTAGCCGAGAAACTCCGTGCACATTCAAAATGACCGAAAGCACAATAAAGCAATATAATTCAAACATTTAACTTTGTCTCAACTTTCCTAGCATAAAGTTTGCCAACTTGTTGAATTGTGCATGCATTTGATTGCAACAAAGTTATTTCACATTGTACATATTAACCTAAAAGGTATTATTTAAAAAAAAAATATGTATTCATATTTTTGTTTTTTAATGAATTACATTGAGATCTATTAATTTTATTTTTATCGTAGTTCAAAAAGCGAAACGATAAGAAATATAAACGAATATTTTTAATTAATTAACCTTTGGTATATTAATTAATTACAGTTAGTTATAAATGCATATTTCAAACGTCCGCATGTAATATTAACTGGTGCTTTGATGCACCGCTTTTTCTCCAAGGTTAATTTACTCACAAACATTCATATTCAGGAAATGGTGATGGTTTGGCGAATCTATAAAACATGACTTAAAAAAGTGCTTCTTGGTAGCCTTATTTATGTAATTGAATTTTGATATGATGCGATTTGAGTGAAAGTACAAACGATTCTTATTTATGACCTTAATGCATTGAGATATCTTACCACCTTATAAACGTCCTCTTCACTCGTTATGTATATAAATAAAGAAGAATATTTCGTCATGTATATAATATTATATGTAATGTCTTATGTTTCATCTTTTTATAAATTACATTTATGTAGTATACCTTTCATGTATTATATTTATTTTTGTATATATTTACATATCTTAAATGCACCCTATAGTCAAATCTTTGCTCAACTTGTGGACTGGGAGGGAATGCCTCATTGCATTTTGTCCGCCCATTTGTACACATTTTATTGTGCTAATATTTTTAAAGAATAAATAAATATCATTCAATAATAACTCAACTAGCAGGTATATTTAGTGGCCAAGAGTAAACTAATTGCACATTTGTAATCTACAAAGGCTCTATCACTTTACAAAACGACGTTTGTCTATTTCTAAGTTACGTTCTATAAATTTCACTCGAGTCACAAGAGCCACTAGAAAATAACGATCCAGTAAATTTTCTCCACGAGATGGCTTACCGACGACACGCGCGCGAAATTATCGTCAAGCAAAATTTTATTAATTTCTCACTGCAATAACAAGTCTGAACCGCTAAAAATATATAATTGACAAATCCTGTCTGATTCGCCGACTGTGACATCATCAGCTTACCTACACTGTTGGTCATAATTACATTAAATTTAGAAGTTGTTATTTGTTACAAGTGGGTATCCGTTAAGAGGTTTTTCTGAATTCCACCTATATGGGAGAAACAGATTGGTTCTAATTTCAAGGAAACCTTTTATTGCCCCAGTTGACAGACTCAAAAATTGGTACACGCAAGGAATATTAATCTTAATATAATAAAAAGAAAATACCATGCCTGGAGAAAGGGCCGGAAGAAGGTTAATTAAATTATTAAAATGTGATAAGATGAGTGACAATTTATTGTAAAGTTAATTCATTATAAAATAAATTATAATCATCAATTTTGTCACGGTCGAAGTATTATTTGCCAGACATCGACTGTAACATAAGTGGCAAAAATTAACAATGTAAGTTTTTGTAATAACAGAATCTGTGGTCAGAAAGGAAAAAGTAAGGAAATATATTAAAAAATTCGGTGACCCGCACAGGGATGGAGAACAGGCGATTAATTATGAACCTCTTGATTTCACTTAAAAATGTTTTTTTTTTAACTAAAATTTCAAAAATTTCTTCACTTCCTAATCATCATACATATGATAGTGGTGTTATACATGCATAAAGCAAAAATATATATTAATATCTAAAAGTTGCTCTGCGAACGGAAAGACCGTGTGTCTAGATAAAGCCAGATTTAGTTTCTAGACTTGCACCTGTTACCGAAGTCCGCAGTAAACTAACGTTTATAAAAGAACTCTAATTTTTACTGTGTAAATTAAAACGATAGATTCTCGATTCAATTAAATCAGAAATTAACTTTCACATAGTTTCTTAAACACCGCTTTTTCTTTACGGGGACCAAGAAGACTTTGAAATGTATCGAGTAATTAAATTATGAATTAACTTAAGAATTCATCTTTTCTATACTGTAATTAATTAATTTAAGTAATATTGGATCCAACTTTATTGTTGAATTATTCAAGTGCAAATTTTTATTTACGGACTGTGTGGTATAAAGTTCTTAAAACTACTAACAAGAAGTATATATATATAGAGTAGATATATAATAGAGAGAGGGCAGCCCTCCAGCAGATGAATACTCTTGTATATAATAAAACATTCATACATTACGTAAATTTTGTACATTCTTATCGTTATGGTCGAGACTAAACTTTGTATCAATCGTTATTTGTTAAATTCAGTGATTATCCACTTCTACTTTCTTCTTCTTTAAATTGTAAACATACATATAGCAAAATAACCGTTACATAAAAAATAGTATATAACTAACATTAAATTTTAGAAAAGAAGAATTAAATTTCAGGTACTTTGTTTTTTATTGAGTATGCTCAAACTGAACAATCCTTTTATCTCAAGAAAGAGAATCGATGATAAATAGAAATTGAAAAATACGAGACCTAAAAAAAGATGAAAAAACAGGTACTAAATGAATCTTTTCTAATATTCCTCTCTAAGAGATGATTTACTTTTGAATTCCAATAAAACCAATTTCAATGTTGAAGACTGTTTTTAACCATCAAAATGAAAACTAAGATGTCGATTGTCATACATGGTTTTTAAAAAATATATACGTTTCTAAATGCAAAAGTTTTTTAACGGTGAGAAAAAAAAATTAAAATTTCATAATTTAAATTTTTTCAGGTCTGTATCGCGTAAATATTTCCTAGTCACGATACCTAATATTTCTGGACGACTCAGCAGTCTGCCTCGCGACCACGGCCGATGCAACGCGCGCCTAAACGTCGAAGTATATTAGTATTATCGTACTTAGTGAATATTTACGCGATATAGACCCGAAAGAAATTAAATTATAATGTATACGGATCCTCGAAGTTAAAAACAATTTCACTTTTATTTACGGGTCATAGTCTAACAACACATTACCTCAATTACACATAATTATATTGAATTGTTAAATGATAATGAGGCCGTAGATTGTTAAGTGTGGTTGTTTAGAATACTTCAGGCGCCTACAAGTACATTTGCGCTCACACAGCGATTTTGCTATTACGAAAAACTGAACCACCATCAGGTGGTAGCCAGCCGGACGGATTCTTTTTTATCAGATATAGTCATTTGGCCTCAATTTTCCCTGAAGTTAAGTAACAATGAGGCCATAGACTGAGAAGTGTAATTGTCTGTAATACTATTGGCGTTCACACGTAAGATTGTCAGAATTCAGAATTACTGTTATGATGACAAACTGGCGTTGAGGATGGTAGCTAGCCAGGCGGGTTCGAATAAACCCTAACATCAATCACTCTATTGTTTATTTACCCCAGAGATTATTCGCAATAGAGCAATGTAGTAAAGATATATTTTTATCTAATGCACTCTTGGGATATTTTTCATCTTCTCTGATAAAACTCCCCAAGTGAAATGGGTGGAGGACGACGAAAATTGAAATATTGTTGGAACGATACCCGCCGAGCGAAATTGTTCATTGATTTATGTGCTACGTCCATCCCTGTCTCAAGCGATAACGTTGCTTTAGTTTCGACGAAAAGAAAAAAGTTACTTTAAAACTTCTGTGTCAAACATAGTCGGAAATAGATAAGTTACCGAAGATTCCTCTAATATGTCATGCAAATCTAAAACTATCTGTCCAATAATAAATTTAACTTTTCGCCTACCTCCATGGCGCAGTAGTTTACCCGCTTGCCTTATAACGTCGAAGTCCTAGGTTCAATTCACGAGCCAGAAGAGTAGCGGCGTCTGAATGGTGGTAAGGTTTTTCGAACCCGCCTGGCTAGCTGCTGTGTTGCGGTAGTCATACATGTGAGAACCAGATGTACTTGGGGCGAACACGCTTCACCATCTACGGCCTGATTGTCACTTAAAATCGGGAAAAATCGAGGTCAAGTGTAGGCCAATAACCGATAAAAAAATATCAAGTATGTGTTACTTTTATATAAAATTTGATAGTTCTATCAAGATTGTCAATTGTAGGAGGCATTTTATCAGAAATTCTCTTGATCTCAATTTCACACGATGTTAAGAATCACTCTTGCATATTTTGATAGACAATTGTTGCCATGTAAAACTATAATTAACAAATGTTAGATACAGAACGTTTATTTGTGTTTTTTCATTAACTTTTGCATGTTAAGTATTGTTTTGAAGAGGAAAGTGTAATAGTGTTTCTGAAGAGCATTCTATTTCATTATTACATTATATCTATAAAGAATGAGACTCGGAATTATCTAGTTATCAAATGTATGGCTTTCGGAACATAGCAATGTTGATATTGAAGGTGGTAGCACTGCTGCTAGTTTGAAACAGCGATGATGATATTGAAAGTGGTAGCACTGCTGGTAGTTTGAAACAGCTATGATGATATTGAAAGTGGTAGCACTGCTGGTAGTTT
>DWQX01007133.1:0-10473 GCA_018245475.1 Pharmacophagus antenor | reverse complement strand
ACACCAATCGCTGAAGGTACTGCGGCACACGGAAATACCGCAGCGCCTCCAGGACGGTCGCGTGGGGAATGGTGTTGGAATGCGTTGGCGATGTCAAAAGACACCGCCAACACCACCTCCCTCGCGCTGGTCGCCTCCTCACACCACCACCTCCAACGTTAAGTCGATCATTATGAATAAGTTTAAATCTTGGTAAGGGAAACATAATGTAGTCAAGAGAAGGCTTAAGAAAAGACTCTGAGATTAAGATGGCGTAAACATTAGAGTTTTGGAAAGATGTAAGCAGATCGCGGTAGTGGTGAGGAATACTCTGTGCATTTATGTGGGCTATATTTAAAGTTTTATGAAGATTAGGGAAACTAGAAGAGATATGCGAAGAGAGAGGACGAAAAGATGAATCTAGGTCACTGACTAATTCGTCACGATGAGCATGAAAAATAATTATCACTGGTGGTAGACGCAAGACTCGAATCACTCATTGTTAGAGAAAGATATAAAATTATATAGTATTATATATAGGTATAATATAGATAAAGTAAAAATAATAATAAAAGAAATCACAAAAAAATATTACTAAAGATATTAACAAAACAAAAAAAAACTTGAAATAAAAACAAAATCTTTGTTTAGCTACTCACCTGTCAGTTATGCAGGTATTGAACTATCTGCAACGAAACGTTACCAACAATCATGTGTCAAGCTTGAAAATGACATTAGTAAAATGTAAACAAAGGCTATACACAAGAAAAATTAAAAATGTTAACACAAACGAAAAAAAAAACAACAAAACAAACAAATAAAAGAAGATAAATATGTGAAAACCATTAATTACAGTGAATGTGTTATCCAGTACCGTTAATGTTAATATTATTTGTATAATCTGATAATATAATGTAATTAAGATCAACCCATAACTTTTTAAACTTTCCCATGAATTGGTGTGGTTCTTGATTTATATCATATTCCTATTCATAGTCCTATTGTGCGGCCCCTCTCGGGGAAGGTAAACCTCCACTATCCCTTCTGGATAAGTTGCGCTGGAATACAACGCGCCTTCCCCTTTGGCCTCTTACCCTCAATTGGGCTACGAACCGACACCCGGAGGTCATGGGAATCAAAAGAACGAGTTTCATCGGGCGGATCTGGTATTAGACTCCGTCGCCAACCGAAATTTAGCCGCCGAAGATAAGATTACTCCCTTCTTACCCACAGCCCCAACGCCGCCGCATCTGCGATGCGACACCGCTTGGAGACGGAGGATAGAGAGAGCTGCAAATCGCAATACCGACACCCTGCAGCTCTACGTACGCCTTGGGTCAGTCGGGTAGGTTCTTTATTCGCTTTGCCGTGAGTCACTAAGCTATGATTATTAAAACCTCCGCCACGACAAGGCTAGAACCATTTCAGGAGATCATAACCAAAAGCTATTTTAACCAAGATTATTAAAGCTAAATACATAATGAATTTAATTAAAGGAGTTATTATTAGTGGAAATTAATCTTACCCTGCTTTAAATATAAATGATGGAAGAAAAATTTACAATTCACTCTGATAGTACGGTATACTTTATAATGGTGAATGAAATGCGTAGTCATTTTGTAGGACGTTGTTTTGTTCCGCGGTTATTGTTCACCTGCTTCTACCACAATCCGTCAGTTTTTTTTTTTAATTTTCGAAATTCAAATTTCAATTTTCATATTTTCGCATTTCATTCCTGTATTGGCTTTTGCATGATTGGAAAAATATGCGTCCAAAGAGTGAGTAAAGATTTAAATTTAACGTTTGATTTTTATTATTGAAAACGTCTCTTATATTTTTTATTGAAATCGTCTTAGTTATTTTTCATTATTTAATGACAGCGGATAAACCTAGAACTCATAACGTCGAAGCGGAATCCTTTGAAGTTAAAGAGGCTAGAATTAAACTATTGCAAATAGATCCGACAGCCTCCGTTGCGCACTGATCTACAAGCTTGCCTCGTAACGCGGAAGTACCGTGTTTGATTTCCAGACCACAGGAGTAGTGGAGTCTGGACGGTGAAACTGTATAACGAACCCGCCTGGCTAGCTACACCCCCCTAATGTCAATCTACCATTATAACAGTATTGCTAGTCTCCGGCAGTCATACATGTGAGCCAGAAGTATTATGGGCGAACACACTTCACCGTCTATACAGCCTCATTTTCATTTCTAATCAGGTGAAATCACGGTCAAGTGTTAGCCCATTATTGATAAAAAAACAGATCGTATACTTGATGACTAAGCGTAATATACACGATATCTTATCACGACAATTTTATAGTAATGTAATAACTTTCTATATGTTAATGGCATTGATGCATCACCTTTATATAAGTTCCATAAAGATAATCATTCCAGTACCCGAATTTACAATGTTCTTAAACTTTAAGCTATAGTAAAAGATTTCAAGTTGGTATGTAGTAGAGTTTTTAAGATTACTACAAAGACACGCCATACGTTTGAGTGCTAAACGCGACTCGTTATGTGAAATGACGCAGAAAGAGATAAAATGTTTTTGAAAGCATTACAAGCGCCGTCGGAGTGTTGCAATATTTCACAATACATTTAACAAAGGATGTCTTTCATTATTGTAATAAAAATATTTGACGAAAACGTACATTCCTAAATAACGACTTATTGACAACCGTAACAAAAAAGAAACCCTCTTTTAGTTAGTAAAGTTAGTAGTAGTGTTAGTAAAGAAAATCTCCAACAGATTATAATAGCTAGAAAAAGGATAAGGTTACAATATACAAAATTTTTTTGTAATTTAGTTATATAATTAATATGCAATATTCAAGGAAGAGATAAAAAATTAGTAAAATATTTGACTTTGTCAAAATAATTTGCAATTCGTCGTAATTCAAACAGTTGTACCGATCAATGAAAGCACTTGCACTTAACGATAAATATTATGCACTGTATACACGAAAAGTTTATCGATGCTTCAAATAAAAAACCGAGTATTGGTGTTATGATATTAATATGTTACATACATATTCACAAAATAAATTCATGTTAACCACGCAGGGACACATACTGCACGTACGCCGCACTTGCCGCCCGGGGCCCACAGGCTCGCGAGCTCCTGCGTCGCAGGCTATTAGCAGAGAAAATCGCCGGAAAAAAATACGCTCCAAGCTCTTTGTCAGCGAGTCGTTCTGATTTCTTTTTAAGTTAATTAGTAGTAGTACATTCATATTTCAGCATTAACAACATGTATGTACTATTACTTAATTTAATAAAGTATCGAACCCTAAATTAAAGCTGTTCAGTTGGTGGTTAAGCCATGAGTTTGTCGTCATGTTATGTAGTATATTGTTGTTAAGAATAATTTTGTAAAACGTATTATCTTAGGTTAAATCGTGAAAAACATAAAAGTTACTCAGCCAGCCAAATGCAGAGAACGCTATGCTTGGTATTTCTCTATGTAATTGCAACGAGCGAGTCTTATAATGCTAAAACCGGACTAAAAAAGAGGTCCAATAATTAACGACAAGTAGGAACAGTGGTCAGATATTGACAGCGAAAGATCTCCAACTGCAAAATGAACCAAAAAACTAGTAAAGACAAATAAAGAACACGCAGGGAATCTAATGGAGAGGCATATATTCTTATATATAATTATGCATATCAATAGGCTGAAATGATGATAATCTTACATTCATACATTAATATTTTGTTTAACATTTTGAAGCAAAATGACCTACATTACAATCATTTCGACCTCATATGTAAGGTGAATGAATGATGAATGAAAACCGTCTAAGAAATCCCTCGTTTAATCTACGTCCGCGTTTTATTTTCCTTTTGTAGTAAAGGTGGCGGCTTAATACTAGCGGGCTTTTAATTTTCATGGATGCTCTGCAATATGAAAGACGGGAGCAATTAATAAGTTGTGAAACAACGACATTCCAATATATAATAATAACTCTAAAGCGTAAAAAATATATCCGTATTGTTTTAACGTTCAAGGTATCAAGTATTTTGTAGAAATAATGGTATTGTTACCTAATTATAAATTATATTGATCGCCTATAGAAAAACGAGAAGTGATAAATGTACAAATATTTTCGGCACGTACGGTGCTTTAAACAAACCGGAAATTAGCAAATTAATTTATGTAATATTTTTGTGTGATAACAGTTATCTGGAGCCTTCCAACATGTACAATCTTACTAATATGTTATCTGTTTATTTAAGAGTTATTTTTATAAGAGCCTATCGCGATGGCCCAAATTAGCGATTATAATCGGTAACCAGTATTTTAAGTGGCACAATTATGCATTTTAAATTAAATACCATTGTTTTAAATGAAGATTATTATTGTGAAACCAATAATTTCCCGTAAAATACTGGGTAACATTGACAACAAGTACTTGAACTCAGGCTGGGGCAAAAAAACAACTATTATCCTCGTAGAGAGTGACTAGTTGCAATTTTATGCCATCGCTATATTTACTCCGCTCATTTTATTCTAATGATGCCTAATAATACTAATGAACATAACAAGTTTTTAAAAATAAGAGACATTATTCTTATCATAATATTAAAGGAATAACAATAATGAAGTGATGAAATTTTTTATCTAAATCATATTAAAGAAAGAATTCATTGGATGAATATGATAATATTTATTATTAAAAGTTAAGCTATAAAGAAAGATAATGTTTAAAAAGGATCACTATAAAAATAAGTACTGTATGTGTATTTTTAAACAAGTAGATTTGTTACTATTTCTTCTTATTTTCAAAAGGATAATGGGTATGGACTAACCATCTATATAAATAGATTCATAAATATATACATAGATTATGCTAATACCAGCTATAGAACAGTACACCACTCATTAAAACCATAGCCACGTTCATGTATTGCATGTTTGTACGGCAACAATTTTATCGAAAACATTTTATGATTATCTTCAATGTTAATTATATAAATAAAAAAAAATACCAAACTTACACAACGCATTATAATTTCCATTATATAACCTTTTAATAGGGTTGAAACTGTTGAAAAAAGTGAGTTTTTCACGGATCGTAGTATTTTACCAACGACGGATATAGCCGTCAAAAACATTGTAACGGTTTAATTCCCCTAAATAGCAGCATTTATATAGTATTTAAATTTTAGTATAAAAATTTTCTAAAAGTGTTTTACTCTCTTCGATAAAATATTAAATCGTATTAGGGACAAGGAAAGTATTTCCGATTCCCAAATATCGTAAATTTATTACGGGCGAATTTCCGGATATAAGTAATTATTGGACAAGCTGTCGTGATACGATACACCTGGCGTCTAATAACACGTATAACTATCATGTCATACAAGTTAATTAAAAAAAATACATTTCTTCAGTTTTTGTTTTATTCATATGACTAAAGGCAAGACGAGCATAATGCTCATTCCATGATATGACTAAGCAAAACGCTTATAGATTACAATGAAGAACTAATTGAAGTTTATAAATAAAACCGCCACTTCCTTGACGCAGTTGTCTATCGCCTTGACTCTTAAAATATAAATTCAATTCCACCTCTTTCCAAATTCATTTCTTGGGCCACACGAGTAGTGAAGTTTGGATAGTATTAGAATTTTTTCAAACCCTGGTGGTTAGCTTACCTCAACTTTAATGTCAATTTGCTGCCGTGAGAACTTGGTTTGGTCCCGGCAGTTATACTAATAAGAGCCAAAATATTCTGGTAGTTCAACATATATGGCTACATTGTTACTTAACTTCGTGTATAATTAAGGTCAAGTATTATGGAATCGAAAAAAAACCGCAATGCGCATGTTGCCTTAACACTGATGTTATTTTTTTCACTTCATTCCCTAACTTGGTGGTCAGAGTTATTTTTCATCTAGATTCTAGTTTTCTTTATCTGTATTAATTATTAATATTCTTTTCTTTCCCACACCTCCTCACTTTTGCGAAAACTTTAGCAGTACACCTTCTGATTCTCAGTTTTTATATCTTTGTAATTATTTTTATAATGGTCTAATAACTACAATTTAAAAAGAAATGGAACATGGTATGGCACATAATAGAAAGGTATAAAAGAAAGAATTAAAACAGAAGATGTATGACAGTGCGATAATATATAAAAAAATAAATAAATTAAGATAATACAAGGCCCTGTCATATCGCAACAGGGGAGAACGTATTAAAAAAAATTAAAATTTCTAAAATTGACTTAATACTAGTAAATATTACGAGCTTTATTTTGTTGTATCAAACAACTAAAACATAATCTGGCAATTCGTTACTATAATAAATCTTTTTTTTAGTTTATGGACTCTTTAACTATACATATAAACGCTAAACTTTATAATGCCTATATTGCAATTAATAACTGTTAATTTGTAATAATTTAATGAAAAAAATATTGACACGTTCAAGTAATTTAGATTCAACCTTTTTTTAATTGCGCAATAGTTTCGTCACTGTCAACTAAATATTTTTTAATTTCAATAAAGATTAATTTCTTAATTTTCCTTTATTTCTTATTATTTAGAATAATATATTGCATTAACCGTCATCTGCCCACTCCTCTGGCCGTGCTAATTTTTTTTTTTAATATTTAGATTAATCCTCTTCCTGTGAAAAGTTTCATTGAAATTTGAACCCCGCTTTCGGTTTTCCCAGCCTCAGGGGTTGGATATAAAAGAAAATGGATACCTACACATCACAAAGACTACATTCTCCAAGTTTCATGTCTCTAGGACCAGCGATTAAGGCTGTGCGTAGATGTTTTTGTCAATAAAAAAATCAGTTACGACTTTGTATTTTGATTCTTTATAAAAAAAACACACAAAATTTTAATATTTCAGCTAAAAAGACGAAATGACGATTACAATTTAATAATAATTTTATTCCTTTTATATGTAGGTCTATTTTCAATAATCAGTCAGTGAAAAATATATAAATCATATCATCTTTTTAGAACTTAAACATACTACTTTTTACAGTATTTAAAATTAAATAAATCCAAATCAATACACAAAAAGTTATTTATTACAGTATATGAAATATAGTGATTTGTTACAATATATGACAACCTCCGTGGCGCAATGGTTTAGTCGCTTGCCTTGTAATGCGGGAAGGTCCCTGGTTCGATCCCGGGCAACCAGGACTAGTGAAGTCTGGATAGAGGTAGGGTTTTTCAAACCCGCCTGGCTATTTACCACCCCCAATATCGATCTGCCGCCATAACAGCAATGCTGTGTTCCGGCAGTTATTCATGTAAAAGCCACATGTATTCTGGGCAAACACGCTTCACCATCTACGGCCACATTGTCACTTACGACAGGTGAAATCGAGGTCAAGTATTAGCCCATAACCGTTAAAAAAAATATCGGTATGTAACAGGATTTAATAAAGTTTGTGAAGTTATGTTCCGTCTTCTATTTTTGCTAAGGAATATATTATTTAACTACATTATATTTCGTTATAAATGTAATGACTTCGATTTAACCCTTTCGTTACCGCAGTCCATTCCGCCGAAGTGGTACTACCGAATCGGGCAGAACGCCGCGAAGTGTGCACATTGATGTCAAGTTGATGCTCGATTTTTCTCATTTAAGTGTTACATATTTAAAGATTTTGGTTTTTTTTTGTGATATGTAATGTTATTTTGATTCTCATCATTAGAATCAGTGGAGCCGTTAGATAATAGAGCTTTTCTTAATCTTTTCCGTGACATTCTGATAACGATGTAAAAATATTTTATGAACCAAATTGCAAAAAATTTTTAAGCCAATGTTACGAACCTTTAAAAAATAATATTCGAGTTTCAATTGAATTGTGCTTCAGTAATGATTTTTTTTACTTTTCTGTATTAGTTTCCAAATACGAAATTTACTTTAAAAGAATCCGGCGTTGGTAACGAAAGGGTTAACGTGGGATTTCAAATGAGTGCCAACGTATAAATACTAGATATACAAGGAAAACGTAAACAAAATACATACATAAGAAGTTTGATTTGTAATCGATACAGTCGTGTCCAGTACAAAAATGATAAAATGGTTGTTGTTGGGTGTAATAATGATAGGAATCGGAGAGACTAAAGAGTCCCGGTTAGTGAATATAGCACAAGGCCCCGTTCGAGGATATAAGGAACCCGGCGATGATATCTTTGTATTTTACGGAATCCCATACGCCACTGCCCTTACCGGAACACAGAAATATAAGGTAACTTATGTAACGTTTTGATTAATTTTTATATTGTGATCTGTTAAAAAAATATATAATTAATATCATTAGCATCTATTGACGAAATTTAAGTTTGTTAAATGTCAATTCGAATCCAATTTTAAATATATATTTGTTAAGCTGAAAATATCTTCCTAAAAAATTTGTGTAAAGATATAATTATTATTAGGATAGTTTGAAAATATTGTTACTGTGCTAAGTGCGTAAAAAGTCTATTGAATTATGAAAATAACAAACACTTTATTAATGACCACAAATTATAAAAATGTAAATGCGTAAAACTAAGCAGTTACACTTATACATACTAAGTAAATAAATGGCTTTATTTGTGGGAACTGACTTGTAATAAATTTCACCTGTGTCACATGTTACCAGGCCCTTTCTTTTTTTGTAACAAAGTAGTATAAAACATAATTGGAGAATGATAATATTGAAGATTTAACAACATATAAACATTCACAGCAAAAAAGAAAGAATCAAGTTAAGGGGTTAAGCTATTTTAATTAAAGGAAATATTACGTGGTTAATAACTTTTGTGTAAAACAATGATGTGATAGTGAATGAGTTTATGTACATGTATGTAATAAAACTGTGATTAGAGCATGTGATTAGAAGGATACTGTTATAAGGAGGATGTGTTGGGAATGTACGAGTATGTGCTTATTTAATAAATAATTTTTATACAAACTATTAAAACGGTTTTGTCTCAAAAATCGGATTAATAAATAAAAAAATTATGTTAAATATTATGAACAGGAGATACTTATTTCAGGCCCCTCTTCCTCCACCGAATTGGTCAGAACCATTTGAAGCTGTTAATAGAAATATCAAATGTCCACAAATGATGTTTCCAGGCATATCAGATCCAAACGGTATTTATTTAGATAACTGTTTGATTGCAAATGTATACGTGCCTGATACGAAACAAGATAAGTTACCGGTGTTAATATATTTTCATGGAGGGGCATATGTTGTGGGTCATGGCGACTTAACCACACCGAAAAACTTGATAAGAGAGGTACCAATGGTAGTTGTAAACTTTAATTATCGCCTTGGTCCGCACGGTTTTCTATGTTTAGGTACACCAGATGTACCAGGCAACGCAGGCATGAAGGACCAAGTAATTTTGCTTCGTTGGGTTAAGAAAAATATTGCCAGTTTTGGTGGAAACCCTGACGACGTGACTATATCCGGTTACAGTGCAGGTTCCTCCACAGTTGACCTGCTGATACTTTCACCGATGACTCGAGGTTTATTTAATAAGGTTATACCAGAAAGTGGTGCCAGTCTCTCAGTTTTTAGCATACAATATGATCCAATTGAAAATGCTAAAACTTACGCAAAGATGATAAATTTTACGGACAATACTGATGACGCGCTGGCACTAGAAAGATTTTATAAAATTGTACCGCAAGATGTTTTACACTCAGTGAACCTGTTGACTCGAAAAGATTCTACATTTTTATTTGGGCCATGTGTCGAAAGAGATTTGGGTGAAGAAAGATTTCTTGATGACTCTCCTATAAATATATTAAAGAATGGACGACAACAAAAGTTACCAACGTTGTTTGGTTTTTCTGAAATGGAGGGTTTGTTTAGAATACAACAATTTGATGTCTGGAGAGTTGATATGAATAGGAAGTTTTCAGATTTCTTACCAGCCGATCTGCGCTTTGACTGTGAGAAAAGTAAGGAAGAGGTAGCACAAAATATTAAAACGTTCTACTTCGGTCAACAACCAGTAAATAATGAAACTATTTTTAGATATATTGATTACTTTACAGATATAATTTTCGCTTATCCTACGTTAAAATCTATAAAGCTCCAAGTAGAATCAGGAAACAAAAACATCTACTTATATGAATATAGGTTTGTAGATGAATCTGCACCTTTCATACCCCATACAGTAGTGCGGGGTGCTGACCACAGTACAGAGACATTAGCACTGGTGGATGGTATTTCTTTTCTAAATTCTACTGACGAAAACAACATCTCAAAAGACTATAAAAACATAAAAAAATTAATGCGAACAATTTGGAAAAATTTTATTACTACAGGGTAAGTGATAGCCAACATATATAATACACAATAGTACCTCTGTGGGAGAGTGGCTGAATCAAGCCTTTTAACAAGAACACACCTGGTTCGATTCAGGGCTTTATGAGTGGAGTGTGGATTATATTATCAATGTTTTGAGATTATTTATATATATTTAATAAAGAAAAAAAAATATATAT
>DWQX01007132.1:0-10474 GCA_018245475.1 Pharmacophagus antenor | reverse complement strand
GTATATATATATATACATACACATACGCGAAGCCACACCTAATTATATTATAATGAAAAGGGAAATCACACAAGTCTAATTTACAAGCAAACCACATTATGCATCAAATACCGCCATTATCAATTATTTATTACAAAACTTTTTACACTAAACTTTATGAAGCCCTGTCAATAGAAGATTATTCCATTATCAACGACATTAAGATTTATTCGGGCTTAAAAGAAACCAGTAATGTAAGACATTCATATCAGCATAAATATGTTACTTATATATGTAATTTTTTTTACATGTTTGGTAATTGCAGTATTGCTTTCAAAAAATTTTTATATCTCAAATCAATATCAGTGTATACGATCTACTGTGAAGTCGTTAGAATGTGAATATAAATATTAATTATTATTTTAATAACATCATTTAACAGTGTCAGATATTTGGAATGGTATTTAATGGTTTTGCATTTCGACTGACAGTTGATTGTACACCCCAATTAATTCCTGCCACTCCTATATTTACATCTATCAGTCCATTCCTTTAACCTATTTTTTTGTATATTTTTAATAGTTCCTACAGATATTATTAAAACTTTAATACAGAGAGCTCAGTCTATTGACAATATGAAAAAAAAAGAGTTAAATTGTTGCAAAAATAAAGATACACTCCATGACTTGTCGTTAATTAAATTAAAATATCACTATAATTGTATTAATTAAGGAATGATACTGATATAACCTATCGATCACACATGAAATTAGTTAATATGATTTTACTATTCACAAAAAGAGTTTCGCGAATTTATTTAGACTAAAAATTTTATAGTCAAAAAAGATTAAGCTCTCTAATAGAATAATGTAGGTATTAATTTAAATACTTATAACATTATACTAGACTACATTTTTTATGAGAAGTAACATGTAAACGAGATAAAATGTGTGATTTTTTTATTACGTTTTATTTAGTAATTAAACAAAACGTAACAAAAAAATTCAAGATTCCTCTAATTACAATATTCTTCTAGATATTCCTGATCAATTTTCCGAGTTCATAATACTAATATTAGTTGTTTTCGCCAAAACAATGTAAAGCCCTTTCTATTTTATTTCTTTAACATGTATTTTATTTAATTTTAACTTATAACCAAAGCCGAGAGTGAATGCCTACGAGAAATAATTGTGAAGTTTATAATGTACATTTATAATCTTAATAGGATTTCTAAAACTGTCTCTGCCGCTAACCCCTGGTGGTAGTCCTCATTGAAATACTTGTGACCTTTGAATCGTGACATGTATTTAGGTAACACTTAAGACACTTACACACATAAACACGTCAACATTTGTCTGTAGTAGTCCATGCAGCACGTTAGTGGAGCGTCTTAGATCTTTTGGATCGTTTCTGGGCCTTAGGTGTCCGCAGCACCCAGGGCAGCATAAAATCTCTGTAATAAGAAAACGATCACATAAAATCTTGCTATTATTTAGCTAAACATAACAAAATATGTGAAAAAAATGAATTCCATAAACACGCTTAAATTTCTCTATCCTTGTGATGTCGATATATGTACGACGTCAATACATAGATAAAACGCTATAACAACTTGTATGTGTATGAAAGAAGGTACAGTTTATTTATAAGAACCATAATATAGTCACGATATCTATATACCCCGGTGACGAAATTCGATGAAGATTATACGTGAAAACGAACTAAACATGTTACAATAGTATTCATACGAATAAATGCGCTTACTTAGGGGGCAAATCGGGTATGGGCTCGCCGAAAGCAGTCACCGGCAGTGTGTCTGTGATCTCTATAAATTGAATATCTTGCAGGGGGCGCGGCCAAATGGTATACACCGCCGGTCGCTCCTCCCAGCGAGCACGCTGTCGCTGCCGCAGGCGCTCCACATGCCGCTGCTCGCGCATGCGCCGCATGTGCCATCTTACACAAAAAAAAACCGTACGTAAGTAAATAAAGAATATATTTTATTGTCATTTACTTCGTACATTTTGGGCAAAGTGAAATTTGACATTGCATATAATAAATGAACAACACAAACATCCTGCTAGAAAATTTATTACACCTCGATATAACTAACAAAAGATGGTTAACATATAATAACATACCAAGTTGATATACTAAAACGCCATCTGGTGGGAATAATAGCCTCACCTCAATTGACGCCTCTCCTCAGCCTCCAGTTTTTGGTGGCGCTTTTCGTACACGCGGTCGTCCACGTTTTCTGTCCCCTCCAAGGTGTAACAACTCGTATAATGTTTCTCCCTCCATCTCGGCACCTGGGAACATTCTCTATTACAACCTTATAGTCACTAAAACAAAATAACTTTACATATTGTTACAAACCATAAAACGTTTACCCGAAATGTTGATAAAGTTATAGAGGCAACTGTCAACTGTCAAACACTCGTCCACAATTCGTAATTCGTTTTAGACTCTGACATTTAAGAGCTTTTATTCAAAAAGTAAAAACTAAGATGTATAGAAACGCAAAATGAAAACAAAGTTTTAACAGAAATTATGTACAGATTTAAAAACAAATCAATGTTTCGCATTTACCAAACTATAACGAAGAAATTTTTTTTTAGTTTTAGGGATTAACTTTCAGGTATAATCTTTCTATTAAAAAAGATCAAAATGAATGTTCTATTTTCTCTAATAGTTGGTATTATATTATTTTGTTAAATTAATATAAGACCAACTTCAAAGTATAGTCTTTCATGCAAAAAAGTACCATCAAACAAAACATTATGTGTAATTATATATAAAACTGAGTCAAAAAATATATGTTCTTCACAAGGATCTGACTCGTAAACATGCCTTGCTTGTAAATTATATATTAAATTTTGAACACACTGCAGGATGTATACCGAACGAAAGTATCATTTTTAAACAAATTTATTAATGGAATTCGGGCTACTTATCCATAATTTTAACATTATTAAAAAAAATTAATTTTATAACGACTCCTTAATAGAAAATATTCCATTATTACCTGTTATATTACTAAGGATCGTAACCATCGGATCAAGCACTAACATTAGTGAATTGAACTATCAATGTACTTTTAAGTGAAGTACAATAAAAGAATTACTTAGCGCGATACAATACACGCACGTGGGTATATGATAATAAACGTTCATACGAGTGAGGAGTGCAGAAAGATAATACTTATGCTTCAATGTGTAACAAATAGGAAATTTAATAAAATTTCCATTGTTTACAATTATTGCAATCTATCAATGTCAAATGAAGATTGGCAATAGATAATTTATGGATTAGAGTACATAGCGATATCTACATAATCTACTTTATTACTTATATAAAGCAGCTGTTCTCTTTCTAACCTGTATTGGACTAACCAAAATGAATAAACTGTGCAATTATGCATGGATCCAAAAAAGAGGGCGATATTTGCTAATAAGTTTACATATAAAATTCTAAAATCAATTTCAAATGTAATTGGTATCGCGTTTAAAATGCAATATTTTCTATTACATACATTACATAAATTTTTAAGGAATTCATTTCAAGTTTCGCGTGTTAACTACGTATACTTATGATCTTTACAAAAATATAGTTTAAAAGATTTAATATGGATCAATAATTTATTCATAAAAAAATAATTTTGCACCTATCTTCTTTGTCTCCTTCCATCTTTGTTTTACTTGTACGAAATGTCAAAAAAAAGAAGTCTACAGTGTTTGTAAGCCACTATAAAGAAAAAAATTATTTATATTAGCATAAATGAAAAATAAATGTGTAAATATCTATAGTACATCTTACAAAGATAAAGTAGTAGCAACCACTATATGTTTGTCTTGCGCTTATCAAGGTGATATCATTAAAGATGCTATAAATAATTTATTCTGTTGATCATATTTGACCTATAACCCCACAATCACGACCCTATTGTTATCGGAACAATGTTTAATTTTAAATTGTGTTTACTACCTATGTATGATATATTTTATACTATGTACATGATAGTTATATTAGCTACAATTTACCAATATTAGATTATGAATTTAGCCTTACCTCACCACGTCATGAAATGAAATACTAAAAAAATATTTATATGTCATACACTAACTGCATTGTAGGATATGGTCTTACAATCTGTCAGATTTACATAAATAAACACCTGGAACAACTACTAATCTACAGGGGCACCGAATAAAGGTTACATCGACAAAAGATTAGCCAAAATAAAAGCGCTAAAGGACAAGCGGCGGGGGTCAAAAGAAAGTGGGGAGTTACCTCAACGGTGGGTCGTTTGCAATCAGAAGGCGGATCGACGTCTTCAGGCTTGAGCTCTGGGTCCAAACCCAGGTACCAGGATAGATCCGGGTCCCCCACTTGCGAGTGGTAAGGCTTCCGGGTCATCATTCCCGGCACCGGCGACCTCTTCCCGCGGCACGCGGCTGTCAAGCACGTTGATTGTAAGTATGTTCAAGCCCGTGTCTTTCAGAATAAGCAGAAACCATAAAGAAACAAAAAAAAGTACAACACACATGCTTTAGGCGGAATATAACAACACAACGACAGATTGTAAGCCATCGCCTACAATACAGAGTGGCACCTATGTTAACAGCGGCTGTCTCCGTAATTTGTATATGATACACAATGAGTGGGGAGGAGGGAATGTTAATTTAATGAAAACACTATAATTTGAAAGTGATGATACTAACAACTAACATTTTATGTTCTAAGTTAGTTTCCCTATTCACAGATGGTAATCCCTAGAAGGAGAAAAATGATTATTATAGTAGTTTGGTTACTAAAAAGAATACTATTTTACTAATATTACTTGATTTATTATTTGACCAAATGTGGAAGAATTATAATTTTTGCGAAGTGGGTAAAATGAAAATTAGTCTTTAAGAAATAACGATTACAATTCGTCTTAGTCAGTTCATTGTTCATTTAAAAATATAACACAGTAAAAAATAAACTGTAACTGTCCTGTAGTAGAAATTGCTTAGTTTACCTTTTCTTTTTTGGTCTAAAACGTCTTCAACGACTCAGCGGCCAGTGTTATGCCAGTTGCCAGTGAATGCCAATGAGCTTTAGCAGCGTTTTGGTACTTACCCCTTCCCCTGGGCGCCTTCGGTTTCGGCGGGGGCTTAATCTTGGGGGTTTTAGCGGGCACGTTAGTGCTATGGGCGCGCTTGCGACCGCGTTTACTCTCGCCGCCTCGCTTCATTTCCGCGTTCGATGGCACCTTTGCACCGAGGCCCTGCACTACATCGAGATGCTGTAAACAATATATAAATATGAGTACAATATTCATTGAGAACTCAAGAATTTTAACCGTCTCATGAAACCTAGTCTGAAACGAAATTGACAGTTTTTGCTTTTATTTTGAAAATAAATGTATAATTGAGTACCATTGTCATACAATTATCGGATTTTTGCCTTATAGTATTAGTACTCATTTTCATATCCCTAAAATAGTGGTGCTATTCACTTCGATACCGCCACCACTTCAATATAATGGGAAACGTATTCATATATATACATACATATTGATATATATTCAAGTTGAAGGAATGATGGGAAGAGGAGGACCAATTTGTTAATAAAGAGATTATCTAGTAATCTGAATACACAATGTTGTGAGCTTACGGTTATAGTGGTGTTCACATGTGCGCTGGCCCTCCTACCCCCTCTCTTCCTCGGCTTCACAGGCGGCGGCTTCAACATTGGGCAGTAATCTATTGGAGGCAACGTGTCCAAGTTTGTGTCCAAGCTTAAGTTGTTTGAGGAAAATAGCTCTTGGAAGTCCAGCGATGGCAACAGATTTGTGGCGAGATTGTTTGACGTCTCCCCATACGAGAAATCGCATAGACTGGTCGCTGGCCGGGTATTGGCTGGTTCATATGTTGGCCACTGTATCTCTGGTTCTGTTTTAACGATATTTATATCCGGCTCATGTACTATGACGGTCTTGACCGGATCCTTCTTTATGTTCGAGTATGCATTGTTTAGGTACCTGCAGATATTGCCGTTAATATATTTTTATTTTTGTGTAGTTATTGTATATAGCAATTTTAAAAAAGATATTTGGTTGCCGGAAACATACAGGGTATAGTCTTAAAAAGTTAATCATAATTTGACGAATATAAAGAAAGGAATTCATTTTCAAAGTTAATACTAGACGTAATTGTACAGGTATCAATAATAGCTTATTTTCATGACCTGGCTCTCTAATTTGTTACCTAAAAGATATGGGATATTCACATAATAAAACATCAATCAGGAACTATATCGTTAAATAGATAAATAACCCAGAGATGATAGATTGATCTATTAGCGATGTACTTATGACCATATTATTTTTAATGAAGAAAAAAAAGAGAAGAAAACGTTTGAATAATTCTGAGAGATTTAGCAAATATAAAACTAACCTATTGGTTTTGAGCTTAGATTTTGTACTGGTTTGAGTCGCCGGAGCGTCGTAAATCCTCCTGGTAGACACCGCACTCGTCGCCTTCGGCAGCTTCATACGGCCGTGGTTGTTCTTTTGCAACATCAGCTTGGGTATCGGCGACTGTTCCCTCATATCCGCCTCACCCAGTTGATAGGGGTCCTCCCCTGTTGGTGTCGTATCAATGAGCTGGAGACGGTCGGAGAGCGAGCCGGTGAACTGCGTAGTCTTCTTAGCAGCGCTGCCCCTGCCTTTACCATAAGTACTTATCATTTTTGGTTTCCTATTAATGCTGTAATTTTGTTCCTGTTCGATAGGTTTGTCTGAAATATAGAAGATGGTATCTCAGTTTTAAACAAAATATTATGGTAATGTCATACCATATTAAAAAAAGATGAGTTCGCGAGAAGCGACTGGATGCAGGCGATACGGGACTGATTGATGTGGAGATTAAGGGGGGTTTGTTCCAAAAAGTGGTTTCTATCGGCTGATAATGATGATGATGATGAAAAGTGACAACGGAAATAAAGCAATTTGCTGTAACGTAGCTAAAATGTGTAAAACCTTTTAAGCGATATCAAACTTATTCTTACAAAAATCCGTACGTGCTAGCTTGCTGGAGAATTTTAAAGATAAATTTCCTATAATACACAAGAAAGAGCAAGAAGAAAACGTTAAAATTGACGTTGTATCATTGACGATTTGAGTTATTATAAAAGTGTTCTCCACATATATAAGTATATCAAATAAGCATAATTTAAATGTTATCTTAGACATAATTCATTACAACAATCAACCTTATTTAACTCTTTCAATACGAGTCTGTCCCATATTGTAATAAAATGCATACTAAATATTTTTTTTTAAATGAAAATGAATTACAGGTCATAAGATGAATGTTACATATATCCGGCACTCATATTGAAAGAGTTAAATCCGGATAAAGTTAACTTCAAAAGTAATGTTTTACTTTGGTCATGAAGAGTAAACAACTTAAATGTAATTAAAAATGTAAGTGAAAAACAATGTTTAACACTCACTGGTCTCAGTGGCTTTGGTTGTATTCTTAGTCATCCGGTTGAGGCTACCAATACCCGTGGCTGATGCTCGTCTGTTTCTTTGTATTCTCTGAATTACGGGGTTGCCGCTGGAAAAATAAAAGAGCACAAATTGTTCTCTCACAAATATGAAATAATATGATAACGAATTGTGTCTTCCCTTCCGATTTCTAACTAACCAACTGTAAATGTGAAATGCTGCTAAAGCTGATGTGATTCACGTAGTATATTTCTAAACTGCATTCACAGTGCATACATATGAATCTATTTTGGTCATAATAAAATGTTTGAGGATGGTTTTCATATAGTCACTTTTTTGATCTTGTTCGCGCCTTCTGTGATCTCCAAACGACCACATTTTGCATCATTCTATTACTACACTCAAACTAATTGAAGAGCACTATTATTTAACTGCCCCTGCGGCGCACTGGTTTCCCACTTACCGTATAAAGAGGAAGGCCCGAGTTCGATTTCAGCGCCACATGAGTAGTAGACTCTATATTGTTGCAGCATTTTTTCAAACCAGAGACTCGGTGCAATCTGTCGCCATTACAGCTTTGTTGTATTCTGGCAGTCATACATGTGCGAGTATTTCTGGACGAGCTCGGTTCGCTCTCTACGGTCTCATCATCACTTAACATCATGTGAAATGGGATTCAAGTGTTACCCAATCGTCGATTAAAATAACACATAATCCAGATGTTTTGACCCAAATAATATAATACATATACACAGATAATTGTAAATTAATTTCTTTTTTCAATGGATAATCATACTGCGGCATTTAATTATAAACAAAAAATTTACTGGATGTAAGAGCATCTAACGTCTTTTAAACTGTGAACAATATAGCACGTTTCTCTAAAGTTTCTTCGATGTACAACAGCATACAAATCTCAATGAGTGGAGTGATATTCACTTTAAAAAAAACTTACATGTGAAAATCATTGTTTTCGCTTTTCCTACCCTTGCAGTAGAAGTGTTTTAGATAATTTTTAGATGATGAGCTTTGGGATACTCTATTTCTAATAGAAAACAATTATCACAATCGATTAGAATTTCACACGTCATTATCAGATCTATGTTTATTGTTTCCCACCCATAATAATTAATATATATTTATAATGTGTGGTAAACCGTTTCAAACAAAAAAAAATTGCATTGACATACATAAAAAGCGACGAAAAAAAAGTGTTGTCGCCTAAAAACTAAATCGGTAGAATCAAAGATAAAGAAACTTGAAAAACCTCTATGTTCTATATTCACTGTGGAAATATTACAGAATATTTTTATATTTATTCCAAATAAATGCTACGAAATACTTTTAAGAAGTATACCTGTTAGATGTAACAGTATACAGGGCCTCCGTGCGAGGTTCTGTCTTCACCTCCTTTTTGAGGTAGGACCTCTTGCTCTCAATCATGGTCAATTTGTTGCTCCTCAACTTAGTATCCAGGATTGGAGGAGGTAGCTCGGCAGGTATGAAGGGAGTCAACTCTGTGAATCGACTTTTATATCACTACCTGCTAGTTCTGACAATTCAAAGTATTTATGACATCACATCCAAGTGTAAAAACATTTTTACGAAAAAAATTAAGACAAAAAATAGTTTAAAATTCAAGTTTCGTAATCAAAACAAATTAACTGTTGTGATTCTATACGCACATTCGTATCTCGTTTATTTTTAATCAATTTAAGCGACTCCTTTACTGTATCGATTCCTTCCGATGTTAAACATACATGTTACGAAAAGCAATTTATAATCTTCTTATTGTTATCCAAAATTAAAAGGATTGTGACATTTCTTAAATGTGTTGTACTTTTGATGATACACATGCTGATGGGCTAGCAAGACCGGCATGATGATCGAAAAAAAAAATCATGTCTGGTGCGTTAGCCAAACAGCACAGTGATCTAGCGCATCCACTTGATACTTCTTGTTTTTCTTCACCCTTCACAAATAACATGTTAAGAATGTGCATAATTATACGTGAACTTTTTAACATTGAGCTCTTTACGCGTGAGAAGCATTGTACAATTTTATTTAATAAAGTAAAACTGAGAACCACCGCGCCTGACCAACGCCCACTGTAATAATAATGCAACTGTGGATAGTCATTCCTCATTCTTTGTTTTCATTATTGCATCGCATAGATTACTTAATATTAAAACATCTTAACGGGTCACTCTATAAATTAAATTATTATTTACAGATCACGAAAGTTTTTTATATATATCCTTTAACATCTGGGAAATATTAGCGTATGTTTACAATATCTATGAGCTTACAGATCTATTGCCGAAATACAAAATTATAAGGCACCGCAGTCAAAATGCAAAACACAATGGCATGAATCTATATAAAGATCAAGCTTCACTATAAAAAACATAATCCAGCTGTAAATTATCATTACCTGTCTCAGGAGGCCCTGGTATTTCATAGGGGTCCGTGATGAAAGGTTTGGTTTTGGTCAGATCTTCATCGAAGATGTACGAGTCATCTGTGTTGGTCGGCAACAAGAATTCCGTAAGACTATTAAGCATAATCTGGAAGAGCAAAGGACTAATAAATACTAGAAGATAAAGTAAAGAAAGTTTTATTCATTCGCCAACCCAAGCCGCAATAATACATTTGTCAATAAACCCACTAAGATACATTTTAAAAATAGGATATGGCTAAAATATAAAACTTTGAACTTGGTCATTTTCACCCGTTCGTAATGCTCTTTATGAACAACGATGAAATAAAAATAAATTCGACAATAATTAAATCTGCTTCTCTCAGATCGCACTACATTATGCGTAATCCGCAACACATCAACACAGGTTGACTTCAGTAAGATTTATGCTATTCATAATTTTTTGACTTATTAATCATGGGAAATTTTAAACAACGTTATACACTGCCGGCCAAAAGTTTGAGACCACCTTGAAAAAATTACAATATTGAATACAACTCCAAAAGTTAGTGCTC
>DWQX01007131.1:0-10477 GCA_018245475.1 Pharmacophagus antenor | reverse complement strand
GTATTTCTTGTACAGCTTTTTCGCTACTACTTGGTGATACGAATTGATGTAAAATAGTCCCACCACTACAAATATACTGCTTAGTAACAATAGTATCAGTGGTCTACAATAGTATACTGGATTTCATAAGGACAGATTTTTTTAAATACAATATTTTCATAGCGAACAGCTCGTCCGAAAAACTGCATTTAGTACACTTGCACTTAAAAGAAAATTGGTTGTTTAACGAATCGTAGACGATACGTGAAATGACAAAACGCTGTGCCAGTAGCAAAAGGTTTTGCTACTGGAAAAAAAAATGAACTCTGAACACTGAATGAATTTAAAAGCTTGCATGATATTTGTTAAAAGCTAATCTTAGCTTAACCCGCGTTACAAGCACGAACCGTGATTCAACGTCAAATTTATCAAAGCCTCGCGTGTACATTTTCAGATATCGAAAAAAACTCCTATTGAATGTAATAAATTACTTCATATCATTATGTTATTATTGATCAGAGCGAAAATATAATTTCGGGAGCGCATTTAAAAAAAAAGCAACGAAAGCTGCAACAATATTATCGCCAATTAAATTTTCGCCAAACATCCAGCGGCAAAGATAACAAGCGGAACGGTCTCCGTCCCGCGGCACGGTAAATCCGCGTGTTGTACCGACGAGATATTTGAGCCGCGATTCATTTCATTATAAATAGGGATTGAGGTAACGCGGAGTCGGTTGAAGTGTTTTAAACTTAATAGAGTTGCACTTGAAGGCAGGCTTAGCGGGGTAAGAACAGTGGTGTCGGGCGCAGCGACGACCGTATCTAAAATTTTCGAGTATTTACAACAGATCCATAAGTGATAAGCCTCCGTCGCATGATAAAATACTGGGTACGGTAAGTACGGGTACTTAGTACGTACACGCAGATTATAATTCCGTCGCTGATCAACACCGTGCAAGGTATATTCGTTTCTGCTTTAATATCGAAACGGCTAATGAAGGTGGATTCACATTGAGGGCGGCAGCTAGCCGTGGATTCTAAAACGCTTCATTCAATACTATCAGAAACGGCAAACACCACTTCATCAGACAAGCTATTAACCACTCTACCACGGAGGTATACAAAGATTTTTTTTTTAGAGAGATAGGTCTACTTTCCCCGCGGGTCCCGCCAGTGCCCACTCCCATCTAAGCACGCGCTGGACAAGTTGTAAATCGAGCGTTCGCCGAGCCGCGGACGCGGAAGCTGGAGGCTGGGCGACCCGCCACGCGCGCCCACGCGCCGCCGTCTGCGTGCCCGAGGTAAGCCGGCAAACCGCGTGCGGATTATGCCGCTTTAATCTGAACACGCTCGCCGTCTGAATGGGCCTTAATTAATAGTGACGCGCCGCTTCTATTTTTGTTGGCGATTCGCGCGTGCGTCGGTGCCTTTATCGCTACGCGTTTGTTTGCGGACAAATTTAATAACGTGTTACCAGTGCGTACAGCTGGGGGATCGCGAAATGCTATTTTGGGATTTGCATCTTTATTACCAAGTGAAAAATATTCAAATTTACGTGGATAACGCCATTGGGATTTTACCTGTAACGGCTGTTCCTTTCAGACAACTATAGGATCGGCAAATGAATGAAACAAGTCTCGTGCAGAAAGCCGCGCAAGTAGGCGCTAACAGTTTCGGTCTACTCACGAGCTATCAAGAGTTACCTTCGTCCTTTCAATTAAGGTTACCACGGCTCATTGTAGAAAGCAACTAACTAGTGTTCGAGGTCGGCATTTGTCTTGAAATGATAACCAAAACTTGAAATCCAATTAAATGAAAAAGTTTCGCTTCGTGTCAAGATTACCAAATAATTGCCATTGAAGATGTTGAACTTTATTATATTAATACAAATTCAAAGTAAAACTCGAGTAAATAACTTCACTCGTGCCCCATGTACAGTTTCTTGAGTGTTGGCTAGATGCGACTACACGATACGGCGACAAAGAGACATTTTTACTGTACAGTTTTATTCAGAGGCGGGAGTAATAATTTCCGCCATTAGATAATGCCGCTGTCCGCTACAGGATCATAACTTCGAATCCGTTTGACCTATAAAGCTAACTTGGCTCGGACTCAGTTCATTAATGTTTGCGAATGGATCTAATAAATCGTCGAAAAACTAGCGGTGCGGGGGCTTTTTGTGGGCCTTTTAATGCCGCAGAGCTTTTTTTTATCGTCACCCGTAATAAAATGAGCGCATGCACATTTTGTTTTCGACGGTATCGAATGCGAGAAATACGTCTCCAACAAAGGCGCAGTCGTTAGGAAATTTTCGAATAACACTAGGTAGAATGGTTCTAAAAATATTAAGAGCTGCTTCGCCAGTGGAAAAACTTGCTCCGATGCACTAACAAAACTGTGGATGAGTAACGTTTTCCATCCTAAAACAATAACACATCTCCATTGCGTATACAATAAAGGCGTCAATTATCAATAATACACATTTTATGATTGTTTGATCTGTTATATTGGGGGATTTTAAAAAAGAAGTCGTGTATAGCTTTAAAAACTACTAACACTTATTTGAGAATTTCGAATGGTAGTAATTTTTTTCAACCCGTCCAGCAAGTCGCCCATGATGTCGCTGTCGTCCGAACGGTCCGAACGGCGTAGCTATGTTCCAGCAGCCATTCACGTGAGAGCTAGATCTATTCGTCTCGCTACCTCATTGTCACTTAACATGTGAGCTCAACGCCGATGAAAAGACAACGAATCACATTCGAATTTATCAACGGGCGAAGCTTTTAGACGCATAATAGCGAATACACGCTTACTGAACGTATCCTAGCACCACAAAGTCAACGGTAGCCGGGGGAAATTTTTTTGAAAGCTCTCAATTTGTACGCAATAGATCAAAGCGGATTAGTCGCCGTTCCGGCCGGGCCGTATTGGCCGCTAATACTAAAATATTTCACGTCCGGCAACAAATAAATCGCCCGCCGATATCGAGCACTGCGGCAATTTGATTACCGTACCGTTTTATTTACAGATCTGTTCCCGTATTTATTTACAGATCTGTTCCCGTATTTATTCCACCAGTTGTTGTTCCGCATCCGCACGCCGCAACTGTTGTCCGCTGTGCCGATTGGCTCTAACACGTTGGCGTCACTGTTCCGTCCCGCGTCGACGTGCCGCCGTCGGTTGGCCTCCCTCGGCGGCCACTGTTTGCGTTCCAACGCCACTGACGCCCATTCGCGATTTCTCAAACAACACGACCTACCTCTGTAAATAAATAGATCGGATCGGATCGGAGATATTTTTCACATATAGCACTCTAATCCCAAGATAGAGTATATGTTATCGGAGACCGATATACGTACATAGATATTTTTAACAACCGGAACGTTCATCGTATAAATGTTTGTCCTGCGCGGGGATCGAACCTGCGACCCCTGGTGTAAGAGGCCGAGGTCATTGCCATTACCCCAACGGGCCAGTCGATGTCCGGTGCTATTGATTTTTACTTGTATTGCTATAATAAACACAACATTTATCACCCGGTGAACACTGCTGTACAAGTCGCTCTTACCACGTATACTAATACAGAAGTTTATAGTTGGATCCATTTTCTATTTTGACTTTAGTATCACCAGTTCGCGATGAAATCTTCAGATAGTCTTCTATAATCAACGAAAGATTGTCAATTTTGTTATTTTTTTAAATGTAACGCCAAATGAATGGTCCCAACGCAGACTGTCTGATTAATGATTAGGCTCTGCCCTTCGACACAATATCTGCTCATTCGGATAACTTAATTCGCTAAATTGCCCAGTGATTGTCTGCACAAAGGTCTAAATCGACTTAGGGATTAAGATCTACTTTAACTTTACTATTTAACTTGTGTTTTACAATTTATTAATAACAAACGTTTCACATCTCTTTAAGCCTCAAAGAAACTGCCACGGTTTGTTTCGTCGGCGAACAATCGAGAACAAATCGTGTCCACTTTGTGAAGACAGGGCTTCGGCAACAAATCACTGGCGTGACGCGACAGCGCCCGGTGCCGCGGACTAAGTTACGGCGGCGGGGCCGCGCGCCGTTCGCGGGGCTTTTGTCCGCGGCCTTCGGAAGCACGGCTCGGCACTAGCGAATGTCGTGTCAACTAATTTGAATATCCTCGCTAAATAACTCCAGAGAATTAATTAACCGAACCCCAACCCCCCCCTAGCCCACTCCTCGCTCGCTCCTCTCGTCCCCCCCTGGACTGCGTAAGGGCACTCGAAGACGGAACAAAATTAGGGCGTCAACTCTGTCAGAGGCACGCTGCTGAAAAGGTTCCCACGGGCCGCGGCTGTACCGAAGTACGTCCCCAAGTTTATTTACGGCGCCGATGTGGAAATTTCACTACTTGTCGGGGTCCGTTATCGGGGTCATTGTTGCCGCTCCAAGTCGAATATAAAAACGGTGATTAACGAGAGATGTAATCGAATCCGCTGTACAGGAGGCCTGTTAGCTTCTTGTCTCGAGTTTGTCTAGCCGTTGACGTTGACAGAAGTTTCGGGATATCGTTGGGACTCCAGCTACGAGGGTATACTCGAATGGCCGCCGACGAGTACTGTAGGGCCACTTGTGGGGGACGATTGTTTTACGTATAATTGAGAGCGCCGAGCAGAGCATAGCAGCTGCGTAAACCGTATTGTTAACGTTTGAAATTAACTTGTACAAGTTTAATGAATTGCGAATGGGATTTATCTGGTGAAACTAAATTTGGATTTGCCGCGTTAGTCTTAGCTGTTTCCTAACATCTCCCGGGTTCATAGTTTTCGTGCTGCACTCGAGACGCCGAAAATGTCATATTTAAAAAAACAAGGCGATATCATTTTGAATTGTTATATTGAAGTCGTGTTAAAACTGTTTACATAAACAAATCTGTACGATTCTTAGCTGGTTTAGTTGTCGTATCGCAGATGTACCACAACGGCTTCTTTTATTTACCACCGAATAAATCGTCCAATATTAAGAAAACAAAATGTATATAACTTAAATCGTCATAAGTAAAACTTCACGACCTAAAAACCTACGCGGGGCTGCTGTTCGCCGGCACGTAAACGGAAGAAAGAGACATAAAACGGCTTCAAAAACGACAACGAACAATGGAGTGGGCGAAAGGGGAAGTAGGAGTGAACTTTGTTTCGTAAAATTTCGAAAACTTAAGCACGCCGCAAATGAAATAGTTCTTAAAGAAATTGTAGCAAAGAAAATATATTATTTACGTCCAAAACAGAAGAACATCTCCGGCGGGAAGTTCCTCAGAAATGCAAATGCTGTACGAACGAGCGTACACTCTGCATTATGCAAGGACATTTTTTTTTAAATGACCGACGATAAATAAAACATGGGACATCTTTAAGGGGCCACGACACGTTGTGGGAGCAGGACGGCGAGCTGGCTCATCAATTGAACGACCATCTCGTACTTATTTGAGGTTACGCTTCAAAGCTTTGATTACTTTCATGAAAATAAGTGAACTGTGACTCGTGAAATGGTAACTGTTACACTGTGTTTCTAAGTTACAACGCCTACTTCAATAGTATAAGTCGAGAACTAGTTTTGTCAATACAGAATAAAATTGTTTTTACACAGTCGCTACGTGTACAAGTCACAGCTTACTGGCTCTTGTAAGCTCGCCGATGCTGGCTGATGTGTGTGCCGGTAAAGCCCACTGACTCCTAAATAGTCTATTTACTATCGCTATAATTCATCTAGTATTCTTCACGAACCTTAATTAGGTCTCCATTTTGTATTTGTACAACAATTCAATTGAATTTATCCAGTACTCTGTACGAACCTAAATTCCGCCTTCGGTCTGTGTGTTTGCGGAACAATTGAACTAAATCACAATCTAATATCACCTAACCAACCCGCCGCGGGCAAAGTTAAGCAAATTGAAAAATTGTCTAAACAAGCGCACGGTGCTGCGGCGCCGGTGAGCTCGGCCTTCGGGCGGCGGCTTGTGAACTGTAACGCCAACTTCGAGCTTTGAACTCGGCTGAAGCATAAGCGAGTGAGCTCCGATTCACTTGGCGGCGGCAAATTGAGTGGCAGCGAACGGCAACCGAACGAAATTGTTACTGGTCACGGGCGCGCCCGCCGCTCGTGTAAGCAAAGATATGGAAATCTCACTGGCGAACTTGTTAACTTATGTTCGGTGGAAACTTAACAGAGCTGAAGGACGTAATTTAAACATAACCGGCTATCTCTGTCTACGGCTCGTATTAAATTATACATTTTACAACTGTCGTATTTTGATGGTTTCATTTTACGTATAAGTAGGGTTGGCGAATACGCAAATTGTTTTTAATATATATTTTTTTTTTATTATAACGAAACTTTATGTCGTGTTGCTGCAAAAAAATACCGCACTAACATCAGTTCAATCAGTCTAAAGAACAAAACGCTTGAAAACAAGCGTGTAAGTGTCAAAATGTCTCTCTTTTCCGGATTCCATGATGCTGCGGAGAATCGTCTACTATTTAACTTGAAGGTTCCTAATTTGGATTCAGGAGCCGAGAACCAATGAGATCGGGATGCGAGTAATTTATGCTTAAAGCCTTAGCTTCAACCACCATAATGCCATTCTGCCGCCATACAGTGACGTAGCGTAAAATTGTAGAGGCCAAAGTATTCCGCGATTGGAGCATGCTTAAATTCCAAATAACGGTCATGTATTTACTCTAATAAGTTAAAAATGTAATATGACACTGAGCGCATATCGCCCGTCGCTTTAATAATCATAAAGTTACATTATTCTCGGCACTTTTAAGGGTGTACGTTACAAGAGCCTGTAAGGCTCTTGTTATCTCCGTTCTACTTATGACGTTCACACACACATTAAGTTACCAAATACATATTAAATGAAACGGTCACACAGTTGCAACACGTTAATCATACGCGCGTAATTAAAAGGCATTGTTGCTGATTAAACGGGCCGCGCCCGCCGACTGCAGGCGGTCATTACGGAAGCGAAAGCCTTAACAGCTCCCCAATTATTTACCATTCGATCCGTCATAGCGTTTCACTTGATTCAGTAGGCAGCGCTAGTATGTGTGATTGCCCCAATTCAAGTAATATTAGCTCGAAGAAAACGCTTATTTTTTTTTTATCAGCAGCGGCTTGAATCGATCTTGATTTCACTTGGTGTTAATTGAAGTAAATGGTGACACATTGCGTCGACCGCAAGAAACGAAGTATTTCGTCGTAGACTTCAGACGGCTTCGGATATTCTTGAAATGAAACTTCTTGAATTTCATTAATTGGGTTTATTTTTCTTTTTACAACAGAGAACGAAGTTGGAATGACAATTTTTTACATTTGACACATGTCCGAGATGGAAACGTATATTTTTTAAAATTACCCGCCTCGCGTTATACACGTTACGGCAGACTGACATCGAGGGTGCTAGGAGAATACAATTTCAAACGCCAGCTACAGTGGTGTCCGGTCCTTGTGCGGTAGCTTAATAAGGACGCAAACGGCACAAGCGCTTCGTAGAGCTTGGCACTGTTTGTATCATAATATAAAAATACTTAACATTAAAAAAGTTCGTCCTGAATAATTAAGTGCGAACTATTGTTGTGTTCAAATCGACCATTTGAAAGTTACGGCCGCGCCACTGGCACCAGTTTATAGTCGCAGCTTATGTACGGTGCGTAATTAAATGCTGTCATTACGAAAGCCGTCACAAGTCTCGCTTCCAGCTTCCCGACGGTACAGCGTGTAATAAATTACGCGCATAAGATAAACAAAAGGCGCCGAGATCTGTTGTCCGCTGAGTGGTACACTCTATCGGATGGCTTCACATCGACAGACCGGAGCGCGGGCAGATTTATTAGTTGTTTTTTTTAATACAACAAATGGTCGTTTTTAACAGGCAATTGCCTACCGTTTGGTCTTAAAGACACGTGCTGTTGTGACAATGAGACGGAAGATGTTGAAGCGTACTTGCTCAGGTCTCGCTTTCATAGTTTTTTTTTACCGGTTATGAGCTAACACTTGGCCTCGATTTCACTGATGCTGTTTCGGCGGTAGATTTACATTGAGGGTTGTAGCTAGCCAGACGGGTTTGAAAGACCCTACAAGCGTCCAGACTCCACTACTACTGTGACGAAATCGAACCCGGAACCTCAGCGTTACAAGGGTAGCGGCGAAACGCTGCGCCGCGGAGGCAGTCAAGCCGGAGCACACTTGCTCGTATCTCACAACGATTGATTAAATAAATTCCAAGATTAGAGATACGTTTAACGTACAACTACAGCCGCCTCCGACACGGTAGGTACTTCGGGCAGGGCACAATACATCCATAACTTCACCGATTTCGATTCCGAGCCGTAAATGGGGGGGGGATGTTTAAATCGGCGGGGTCACCGCAACCAGCTGATCGTAAACGAACATAAGTTGTGACGTCAGAGCGCGTCCGGCACTCCCGCATCCGTGTACGACGTGGTTTCTTTTGATATCGCCCCCTTCCGCCATGTTGCGATTTGGGACGAAGGTGTCCGATTATGTAGCGTTAACGTAGATTTTGTCTCGGTCGTTACGTGTGCGATTTATCTCTTTTGCATTGATCTAATAATAATTTGCTTTGTGAACCTAAGAAGAAGGATGATTTTTTTTTTGGCGTCTTTGGCCACGTGCTCGTGTGACTAGGCAATCTAATCGTGGAACCAGACTGTGACAAATGCCTTGTTGGGGCTGTCAGGTTTATCCAGTAGTTGGTAGTCTATTCAGTTTTGTTAATCAAGTAAGACACTATACGCAAATTGATTTGGTGGTTAGTAATGCGCCGTGAAACCACCAGGTCTTTCTTGTCAGCGACCGAAATTGCTGAACAAGGATGAAGTTTAAAGAATGGTTATACACACATCCTTCTTATTTGTTCTTTTCGCTTGCCATCATCGGATACTTTGTATTATGTTTTGCAATAACGAAGTGTTTTATTATTTATATTTTTTTAATGGATTGTCTGGAAGAAACCGCTTTCAAGGAGATAAGGCCGCCTATCGTACATTTATTTTTAATTGTGTTGGAACTTTTTTTTTTGGTATACAATACAAGTCTATATTATAAATAACCTTCATTGCTAGTGGTCAAATCTCCACGGATTATGAACAAGCGATACGCATTATGGCGTCCCGTTTGTGCGGGTGGTGCAGGTGGTGGGGTCGCCATAAAGTGCCGCGTCGACCGACACCTTGTACTATCACTTGAAGCGATTTCTCGCCGCATGCTTGCGCTTCGTTATCATAAAATTTCTATTAGATCTTGTTTGTCCATTTCACCCGTGCTTTCTTGTTTTAATAACGCCATTAATGTAATTCCACTCACTGGTGTTACATTCAAGTTGGAGCTCGTCGCTAAGAAATAAGTAGAGAGAAGGTAAGTAAGGACGTGAAGGATAACACTGTTTACTTGAAGCTGCGCTTTGCGTAGAGCGCGCAACGCCCGCTGCGAAGCCTCGCTTCCCGGGCCACGCTCCACTCGCAATGCCACGCTCGGATATCACTTTAAAAGGCTTGCAATGTTTCAAATGTTTCACTTTAAGTTTCCCTCTGTTTCGGATTTCATTACTGGCATGTAAATTTGACTAAAAACTTTTCTAGGTTATGCTTTTCGCTGTGCGCTCGCTTGTTTAGCCCCATTTGTAACGCAACAAGGAATTCTAGTTTAATTACGTACGGAGTTGTTTTCGCTGAACTAATTTGGAATTGTGCTCGTGCAATTTACATACTTTGCGTCTTTGTGAAATTTGCGTTTTGAAGAATTAACGTTGCCGGCGGTGGTGACCTGCGCGCCGGGACCTCCCGCGGGCGATGCAGTTCGGAGTTGGATCGACATGGGGAAACTGTTACTTCGGGATCGGTGTAAAAATCTACATTATTATTCTTCAAATACGTTTCTATAAATTACATATACAGCCATCTGCAAAATTTCCATCACTACCTACTTACATTCCTAACTTTTTGTCAATAAAAGTAACTCTCGCAGAGTTTAACATACAATCTGCAACTCGACCGTTCGCCTTCGTCGAATGTACTGGCGCGGTACCATTCGGAGGCAATCGGCTAGGTGTCGCTCACGGCGGACCCGATTCCGGAGGTCGGCCGACGAACCTCCTCAGGGGCGGCTCCCGCGCGGGACACGACGCTGTCCAACTCGCGAGCTCGTGACGTACGGTGCACAAGTAAACGCTGACAGGAGATCGTCGAAAAGCGGTTTCGGCCGCCTCTTTATTGTGTTCTGAAACTAATGTATTTGTTACAGCTTCGCAGGATGTCACAACGGTTTTAAGTGCATGTGAGGGTTTGTATGATTGTAGAATCTATTTTAGGTATAGCTCCTTTGGTCTCCGGTGTTCGGTCATCAAGCGTTAATCTTGCAGACGAAAATTGTAATATCAGATATTGCGATATGATAAAGAAAGTGTCGCTATTGTTACCATTTAAGAGAAATATTATTAA
>DWQX01007130.1:0-10479 GCA_018245475.1 Pharmacophagus antenor | reverse complement strand
ACCCATGATGTTAAGTGACAATGAGGCCGTGGATGGTGAAGCGTACACAGCCAGTATAGTTCGGCTCTCACATGTATAACTGCCAGAACACAGCAGTGCTGATACGGCAGCAGACTGATATTGTGTGTTAGCTAGCAAGGCGAGTTGAATAAACCCTGTCACCACCCAATCTCCAGTACTCACGTGTATCCTTTCAATCGAACCATAGACATTTGGTTGCAAGGTGGTAAACCACTGCATCACCGAGGCACTCAAAACTTATGCAATGCATCGCAATAAAGATAACATTGTGTAACTTTTCACAAGATAATTTTAATAACCTATTCGTAGTTTTAAGACAATTAAAAAATGTGTCTCTTTCACGATTTGTAAGCATTTTACCAATGACGCATATAGTTAGGCTTTAGGCGTTAGGCTACAAATTACACTAATTTTTTGAATTTCATCACTAATTGAATAAAATATATATCAATAATATTTTCAATTGACAATAAAAAAATTATACTTGATGTTTTTAAGTTTTGAAATCAACATATCTCTAACACTCTATTGTGTCAATTGAATAACAACTAAATATTTCCTTATACCTGTGAAGTATGTGATAAAAAAAAAAAAATAATGGGAAAATAAACAATATTTATAGTAGTATTATAAATGTAGTCGTAATACTTCTTAATTTAATGATATAAATGAAAAATTGCAGTTGTATTTAACTCCTTACATAATATCTCACTCTTCTTAACTCATTCGTCGTGGCCCGTAACTTAATGTTTTGTATTAATTAACTCGGTATAATTAAAGTGGTGTGTAAAATACCGGCCCGGCTTCCTACCTTCGACTGTTACTTTAATCCCGACACAGAATTTTGTGACTAACACTGTGTTGGATAGGGAAGAGTAAAATATAATAACTAGACATTAATATATATTTTTTTTAAATAATATCCCTTCATTTTTAGAAATCTGAATTCGAAAATTTTGCATTAATTAAAAAGGAAAACATTTTTTTAGGTTACCTTGGATTGTTTTTAATAAAGATTATTTAAAAATCGCTTTGATATATTTTTTTATTTCATTGAGTGAATATCGAAAAAGGGTTAAATATGTTTATCGATATATTCGATTTCGTTTCGAGTTTACTGAACAATCGGGCAGCAGCTTCGTCCGTGGACCGTAGTTGGAAAGCGCCCGGCGCGATCTGCAAAACCCGGCGGGTTAATAAGCTTTTTGTGTTTACAGCAACGAACAAAATTGCCCCATGTTCCCGACACTCATTTTCGAGTGGCCGTTTGCACGCAAACGACCCTTGATCTAGTGAGTTTAAAGGGTGTTAAAATGAATGAGGGATTTCGCTGGTGCCGATATCAGTTGCCTTCATAATATTTTACAAAACAGTACTGGTACTTAGTAGGAGTGTTTGTATATAGAAATTGTTCTCAATTCGAATCGCTTTAATCAATGTGAATGATAAAATTATGAGATTGTTAAATAAATTCCTTTTTTTTTTAAATACTATTTATCGGTTATTGGTTAACACTTGACCACGATTTGAAGTGATGTTAAGTGATAATGAGGCCGTAGATGTTGAACCACGTTCACCCCGAATACTTCTAGCTCACATATATATCATACATGTTACCAGACCAGAGCAATGCTACTATGGCGGTAGACAAACAAAATATCGTAATTTTTAACATTGAGGCTTCTGCATTAACAAAGGAGTGTGCTAGGGCCAGATCAAAAATAGATGTCTTTTATATTTACGCCCTTCTCTCTCCCCTTCACGGCAATTTCTAATAAATAACATTCGTCGAATTGAAGTATAAGATATACGTTTATTTTTGAAAATCAAACGTCCGTATTGAAAATTACGAACGCGATTTCCATACGAGCCGCCCGCCTCACTTCCAGCCGCCGCGGCGGGCTGCAATTGGGGCTAGAACCAAAATAATGGGATTTCCGAGCGAGATTATGCCCGGGATTATTTCATGCCGAGTACATACTAAAAAATTTCCATAATTCCATCCGAAAACCGTTCGGACACAACGATAATTTACTGTATATGTTAACGTTTAAGGTCGAGAATTCTTTGTGTTATGACTGTGAGGGAATTTCATTTTGTCCCGAATAAAAATATCCTATACGACGGCTTTGCTTTATCATTGCGAAGCGGAGGTGTAATTAGTTTTCGCAAAGCGAGCCGACGTACTTATTATGGGTAAAGCGTTAATCGTTACATCAGCGATCGAACGGCTATTTATGTAGTATTAAATGTCAAGGGAAGCACAGAAATGATATTACTAAAATATGTGAATTGGTAGGTTTTCTTTTTATCATATGTAAATTTTCAATTTCGATTTTTTTATATATATAATTATGTTGTTGTTATAATGATAAATGTGATTATATCTCTCATTGTGTTCACTTAACGAGCGAAAGAGTTCAACGCGAGTTTCGTTTAGTTACTCTCATTTTCACATGATGTTAAGTGACTAGGCCGTAGATGGTCAAGCGTGCTCGCCCAGAACGCTAGCTTTCACATGTTTATCTGCCGGAATACAGTTACTCGTATGTTGTTAGCCAAGTGAATGCGAAAAATCCTACCAACAACTAGACTTTATTGTCCAAGTGGATTAACAATCGAAGCTTAGACCTCCTTGTTATAACTGTGGTAAGCAATTGCAGTATAAAGTCGCATAACCTAATCGAAATAGTAGTAAGAAATTAAAAAAAAAATGAATGTGCACATATATGGTATAGCTGACATTGTCCAGAATAAGGACCGCAGTACGGGATTAGCGCGCCATATTTCGGGGGTCGCCGGTGAAAAATTGAGGCGTTCATTGTTTTAAATGTCGGCACGTGACGCAGGGGCGTCGGATAGAGGGGAGAGGATGACCGGGGAGGGGGGGGGGCTGCGAGACTTTATTCCTCCGTCATCGTGGGACATAAACACTACGAATTTCATTTGAATTGACCTAGTAAAGTTTAAATAGACAAATACAAGTATACCCCGATCGATCTTTAACGGATATTGAGTGTTGGATAAGCTTCAAATTTAATCATGGAGTTGTGGCGGTCTCATGTTCGAATATTATACCATGTTTGAAAAATATCAAATTTAGTTAGTTCACTCTTTAGCGAAATACGTATGCCGTTTAATAAAATGCAATGACTATTTACGTCATTTATTATTTATTTATAAGGACAATATATTTTTTCCTATCATGACAACATTATTTAAAGACCCATAAGTATGTATGAGACTGATCATACATTAGCTAGATAAATTTTTGATGGCTTTAAGTTATTTACATTTGGAATACGATCGATGTTTTTTTTTTCTTAATTACTTTTATAAATTTTTTAAATGCGTTTGTATTGCAATAGCCGCCGTTTGCATTGTTAACACGTAGGTTTCGGCTTCGATTCTCGGGCAATATTAGTAAATGGAGTTTGGATATGTGTAGCTTTTTATCAAACCCGCTTGCCTAACCACTCTCAATAGAAATCTCGCGCCATTACAGAATCGCTGTGTTCCTGTAGTCACACGTGTCAAGAGTTATTATGGGCGTGCACCCTTCGCCTTTTGCCACAATCTCACTTAACATTGTGTGAAATCGAAGCCTCGTGTTAGCTAGCTGGCTGCTAATGAAAAAAAATTTAATGTTTCTTCACTAAAGACATGAATACGGACTATGTTTTCCAAGGTTATTATTATTTTATAGCCTAAATTCTAATAACAAGTTTTAAAACGATACATAAAAAATAATTTTCAAAAAAATAAAAATAAAATAAAATCATAAAATAAATAAAAAGATTTCATTCAAAATGTTTATTTAACGCCAAACGAATGTTTCCAGTTTTGCGAAATTAAAAAATTCTCGATTCTGATCCAAATATATTGCAAACAAATCGCAATTTACGTTACCTTTTAAAAAATAAATGTACGACATGCGTAGTAAAAGTTAACATAAAGTTTAGACAGTTATTCTCAAGCCTTTACTAATTAGATAGAAAAGTAATTTTTATTTTTTAAACTTAACCTTAAATCTAAGTAAATTGTTATAATTTTATATCATTGTAACATTTTTTACCAAACTGGTATGAACTTTTCATATCATAGAAATTTGACTTAATAATTGATTTTAGTCAAAATTTGAATTTAGAATACTTTTTTATTTATTTCATAAATATTAATGAAAATTAGAAGATTTATTAGTAAATTGTGTTATAGTTATAAAAAGCGTAGATACGTCCCACAATTGATCTCAGGTCTCCCATAAAAAGACTATAACTGATAAATTGAAAGAAACTTATTATGACAAAAAAAGTACTTTATTACGTTTTAATCCCACGCCCACACTTAATAAAACAGAATCCAATACAATCCAACAGAAGGCACACCCAGCAAGAAGAAATGCCCAATACGGCATTTCCACTGAAATTGCTCACGAACAAATGCATCGGCGGAACAATAAAATCTATCAAGAATCGTATTATTCTGTTACCTATACAAAGTGATTGTCACCCGTCGGCGGGACAGATGGCGGCGAGGGGCCTGTGGGGCGGGGCCACGCTCGCCACGCCCACACCGCCGCACCGATAAGGTCCAAATCACTATGGAGATCCTAGAGATTTTAGGCTTTAGCGACCAAAAAGCCGAACGTACGCCGGCCGCGCGCGATATTCGCCTTACAATATACCCGCGGCCCGCGACGGTCGCACGCACCGCGATAACGGGCCGACTGAAGCCGCGTGATCGGACGTTCCAAAAAAGTGACAGATGCCGCTCTTACTATTTTAAAGTTATTATTTTTAAACGCCGACAATGGAAATAAGTGCGATGCCGCCCATGCCCCTGGACTTTTCTATGGTGCGGAATGACAGTGGTTCGCCCGGTGGTGGTTTGCGGGAGGGTTCGCCGCGACCGGTGTCCAATAGCGCTTTCAGAGTCGTCACCCCGAAAGGTAAGTTAGTCATTAATCGTCAAGTTAACTTTCCTCTCGAATATTCGTTACAAGCGAGAGGATCACTTATAAATACTTTTTTTAAAACACTTCCATCATTTTCTTCAACTAATGTCAAAAATATATTATATTCTGTACATCAAAGTGACATTTCTATCTTTAATGACATTAACGCTTAATCCTAGGAACATAAAGTTATTAACTACAGCTTGGATGCATTTATGGGTAACGATTGAACCATTTGTTATAATTAACTTATTTGTTATATGTATATTACAAAAACCTGTGTTATGTAGCTGTTCTCTTTTTACTACATTCTTATAAACCAAATGACTAAATAGAGGGTTTTACACTATCACTCCTAGTGTATATTCCTTGCTACTCATATAGCCATTTTTACACCATGTATGGTAAATAAATAATAAATATTTAATTTACGTTTTTCGCTTTCTACATTTATATTTGGTTATTTTCATTATTTCTCTAGTAACAACTAAACTTTATGTATAATATTAAATATATCTTTATAGATAAAGGAGAAGTTTTAAGTTATAAAGTTATGACATTAATGAGTTTATTCATTATCCAATAGATATTTAAGAGGTACTCAAATGTCTATTATATTCATAAATTATATATCCTTGTATATGATCTTTTATATAGTACCGTCAGTTTGTACGCTATCTACTTATGTACCTGCACAAAATGTGTATATTTATCTAGGTTAACATAATTATCATTTTTAATAAAAGTTTACATATTTAAGTAACCCAAATATGCATTCATAATATAAAAAGTATGTTACATATTTGATAGCAAAAGAAAAAGGTTTTTATCTTTTGCATAATATAAGAAATATTAGGAATCTAAAGTAGTTTGAAAATATTTCTTTTCCAAAAGTAGAAGAGTATTTTTGTAGATTGGAAATATTCTATTTTTAAATGTTTATTTTTAATCATAATTCAATTTAAAGGCTACGCCTGTATCAAAGTTATTATAAATAACAGAATTACATATATGTATAAAATTTAGTAACACTAACTATATAGATCTAAAATTAACCATTTTATGCGTAAAAAATATTAATTTATCACCACGGTAATGGTCAATCAATTTTGTTAGTTTCCATATACATATAAATTTTTTCTTTCGATATTTAATTACGGATCAATTTTATTACTCCTCACATGTGAGACGTTTGACCTGAGTATTGGTGGGGTTTAGTGTTGGGTCTTCATTCTCTTAAAGATCCCCATTTCATATCTTAACGCTAATTACCTACACTGGCAGATTCAAGTCTTTTTTTTTTTCACATTATGACGGATGAAGCTGTACTGTCGTAATGCGCGGAGTATCAACAACAAAAGGGATGAATATTAGCCCATTTGTCCGTTGGTAAATTGACAAAGTACCGGTATAAAATCGTCGACATCTTGAGAAATGTATTCGATGGAATACGAAAATTCTTAATAAGGATGTTTATACAGCAGCACTTGCTTACTCATATACAATTTAGTTATTTTACTAGTATCAACTCACTGTTCTCCATAAGAGAGCATGAGTTGTCTAAGTGATCACGCTTCACCATTATAAATGATAGTTATGAAAAATTCAGGACAGATGGTAACCCAAAATACGTTTAAATGAACATTCATCTGTACAATACATACGAAGAATACATACGCAATGCATTCGATGTAATTCAACAGAAGGAATCGAAATTTCGCCGAAGTGACTTCTGATTGATCAAAGGCATCCTTATGCCGCATCAGCATTAGCAGTCAAAGGATGCTGTACCGATGCAGCGTCGGACTGTTAATTTTCAACGTACGGACGTGAGGAGTCACGTTCGTTCTATGAGAGAACCGCACTCCGGCTTTGACCACTGAAAGTGAGAGGGCAAATTAAAAAGAGAAAACAAAGCCGCAAATTTCGATTTCAGTCTGTAGATACTAAACGAGACTTTAATGCTACTTACCAATGCATTCGTTGGTAGTTTTTTTTTTTACTTATGCTGTAAGTTAACGCTTCAAGTACGGCCTCACGGTCACTTAACGTTCCGTGATCGAGATCAAGTATTGGACCGTAACCGATGTAAAGAAAAATTCCATTATGAAGCTAATTATGATGATGTGTGCTTGCCCAAAATCGAGCTCTCAATTTTATCACTGCTAAAACACAGCAATGCTGTAATTGTTGGAAATTGATAATGAGTGGTATTACGTTGGTTATAAATACCGCCACATAAACAACAAATTATAAGTAGCGTCGGAATCTAACCAGAAACATTTATTTTAGAAGGGCGTCGTTTAGACGTTGAGCTACGGAGGTATTGTAATATTAAGCATAAATTTAGTAGGTCCAGTGTCATTAGACGCTCCTATAAATTATGCATTTAATTAAATAAATTTAATTAAATCAATCGTTGTCATAAATCAGAATAATAAAAAAACCATGTGCATTTTAAATTATTGTAATGAATAGTAATAATATTTCGTAGATTTATTATGAATTGTGTATTATTATAAATAAATTTTATTAACCGTTTTTATTAATAATTTTTAAATTTCACAATCTGTAAACGCTTTAATTTAAACTTTTTCGACCGCGGCCGATGGAACTCGCGCCGAAACCTCGAGAAATATCTGGTATCGTACCTTATTAGTATTTACTCGATATAGACATGAAAAAGTTTAAATTATTAACCGTTTTTTTGTTCAACTATAAACGTCAAGATGAAAAGTCACCTGTGGGTATGATAGACCATTGACTATAACATGAAATATTAGTATATAGCAAAAGTTATTCAATAAGTAATTCGACCATTAAATTAAATTCGATTCTTTTGATAAACACCGCATTTATTAGTGATGCAATTTTTAACGAAATCGTGGAATCGAAAATTCTTCATCTAATCAAACGGTCGACGCGGAAACAAAGCGGGCAATTATATGAGTAACAGTAAAAAGGCATAACACCCCTTAGAACTCATAGACAATGACGTCATAACACTAATCCACCGCGATCCCATCCGGACCCCTCTGTGCCCCTTGGCACGCGCCTCCCCTAACGCCTGAGATCACTCGACCCACAACAGCTTGTTGATTTACAACTTTTTACTACTGGATTATGATGTTGGACTTTTTTTTTTTAAATCTCATCAAATTATCATTCAATCGCGACTCTTTCCGGTTACATTTTCTTTTATTTCATCGGAACTCTTAAGGGATTTGCAAATATTTATTGATACTTTCGTTTATAGCAATTGAAATATGTTTCTATGTCGAGAAATCGTTCTATTGAATATCGTGTTTAAAGCGGTAGATACATCGAGTGAATAGAAGTCACGCGAATAATTTTTTACGATATTTTAAATAGAAACAATGTAAATAGCTTATTACGTTACATTTGCGTCATCAATGGGAGGAAATAATATCATTTCATTATTTTAAACAAAGATCAAAGATAATAAAGGAAAAAAAAATAGAAAAGAAATAGCATTTCAGAAAAACGTAAGAATTATGGAATCTTGTTTATCGATAAATCTAGTGATAACATCGATAAACAAGATTTCATCAACTTAACTAGGATCAACAAACATATATTTGTTCATAAATTTTGTGTACTGTTATATATTTACGTCTTCTACAATTCAAAACTAGATTTACCGGACCCGTCATTTTGACGGATCAACTTTAGATAAAAAGTTCCGTATACTAATACGCGTTTGACTTTTTAATTCTTTTATACCGCCTCTGGCAATATTATTTCATACATGTTATCACGAAACAGGAAAAATAAGAATACAATAATGCAGAGAATTATTATAGACTCGAAATGAAAACCATAAAAATGTACCGATAAATCCAGTATTAATATCGGCCATAACAAAACTGTTGTAGAATTGGTCTCGCCTAATTAAATGTTTTCACAGGCGCTTACTTCACGTATAGTTTTAAATAACGAACGTGGAGGGTAAATTGATAAATTAATAAATAAATAGTATTAAAAAGAAAGAATCATTGTCGATTAAAGTATTGTGAGCAGGGCAGCGGCGGAATAAAGTCCGGTGCTCGATCAGGCAAATCCGATTACCTCCAGGATCAGATGTCTCGGCAACCTACGGAGAAATTGCCAACCTGGATTACGTCCGCACTCTACATTAATTGCCCACACATAATCTGTTTCATTGTGATTTCGTTTTGTTTTCGGATAAGATACTCCGGCGACCGCCTCATAAGACTTACTAATAATCATCTTGAATAGTAAAACGTCACATGAAATGTCTTGGTAGATTAGTACATTTTATTTACAGTTTGTACGATTCGTAAATGTTCTTTCGAAAAATCAATTTTCTATCGGTTTAATAACTTCATTATCTAGATTCTCATTGTTACTGTTAAATAAAGGTGAAATATTGGTATATTAAAGACTAAGTATTATTTTAAAACATGCATGATTAGACTGTTTTTTTTGCAACTAAGTAGCGAGTTAGTTAGGGAAATGATAAGTGTGTCGTCTGAAAAAAATAAGCTGTTAATTAGAATCTAAACAGTACATAATTTATTAAATAGTTTTTATATTATCTTCACCTTTTTAAAAATTCCGATCTACACGCATCCTACGTATTTGTTGAAACATATCTCACTTCAAAAGATAAAACCGCGACCTAAACTTTCGAAAACCGTATCTTAACACTTCATCGACCGGTAGCCGATTTTTAGGGTTTTCGTCGTCGCCGGTCGCTCACATTTAGCTCGTTATTTTGACATTTGTAGCTGATGCCTAATCAGAGACTCACATTCAGACGATTATTCAGTTCTTTTATTTAAAAAAAAAAACCTGTGCGGTAAAGAGTTTATCGAGAAAAACAAAACAAAATGAGAGAATGTCTTTTTCGTCACCGGTCGATAATGTGTTACGCTTTATGCTATTTTTATGACTTCTATCCAAACTTAAAATACCATTTGGATGATTACAAATTTACTATGCCTTTTCAACGCAAGTTATTACCACAGAAATTACTCCAGACTGATACTGATTATTATTTTTCTACTATTATTAATTTTCTACTATGACATTACAGTTACGATGTACGTATGCTTCCGTGCTTAATTTCACTCGAAAATATTATTTAATAACACAATCGATACAAAAAGCATTCGATGTTTATACCGTAGATTACGTTATTCAGGATGTTATAAAACAAACGATAATAACCCGATACAATTGTGATAAGGCAGGTGACATAATAGAATTTTCATAACGTTTATCTCATAATAAATTGTGCACTTGACTTTGGATGTCAAGTTATTTGCGTTTTTAGCAAAATGGTGGTAGTTTTTTTATGTGACTAAACGAAATGGACTAGCATTTGAAAGCAATAATTATATTTTTATTTATGCTAATAAATGAGGCATCTGTTCTTGAAATTCAGGGTTTAGTGGAATTGATTGATGGTTGCATAAGGTTGTGACGCCTTCTTGAAATATAATAAATATATATATAAT
>DWQX01007129.1:0-10480 GCA_018245475.1 Pharmacophagus antenor | reverse complement strand
ACATTCGTTTGTTATAACCATGAATAACTAATATAGCTACGTGTGTGATACAAAAAGACATTTTGTACTATTTAATTTATAAGGTCATACACCAATTAAGACACGTTATGTTTTTCTGTGTGACTTATATTAACTTTAAATATCCTAATTTTGATGATATTCAGTAAAAGTTTAAAGTTTTTATAAACACCATTTATATCATACCCCTTATACACATGAAAAATAGCCATCATTTTTGAATGGATATTGTTATTTATAAAATTTATTTTATGCAAATGTTCTCCGAGAACCGTGCTGATATATCTTCAGTCATTCTATTTCCGTGACTTATAGCGAAACATTCAAAGTTTATTTTCATCCAACTTCACCTTATAAAACTGACGGCTCATTTCGTAGTATACGTTATCTGATCGGTATATTAATAAAATTATGTGTCCATTATATTTTATTATCAAACATCTCGCAAAACGTCTAACCATAAAAATAAAAATACACAGTGGCGCCTCATACACCTGTTGCTTATATTGCAACAACGTTTAATAAAAAAAACATTCATATATATCGTATAAAACGTTGTATGTTTACAGAGGTTTTTCGAACACGCCTAGGTCTTTGTTAGCTACTAACATCAATTTCAACTTGCCGCCATAACATCGTTTCTGTGTTCCTGTTGTCATACATATGAGAGCAAGAACATTCTGGATTAACCTGCTTCAACATCTACGGCGTCATTTGTGACTGAACATCATGTTTAACTGAAGTAACGAACTTAGATCATACGTCTCAAAGCGGGGTAACTCCATAACCTTATATTTATGACGAAAAGCGTTATATCTCTTATATAAGAAGTCATATCTCTTACCAACAAAACGAAGTAAAACTTCAAGTTGATTGTTACGATGTAAATAAAGTAAGATGTAGGATGAATAACAGAGTAAAAAAATAGTAAAGAAAATGCTTACATAACTATTTTGGAAAGACGGATTGTGATGTTGAGTATTAGTAAATAAACGATACTTTACTGTCAAACAAAAAATTCTATTGTAGTACAAAATACTTCGCAATTGCAAATGGTTACATCTCATCCAAAAGTGAATAAGGAAACACTTTTCGTGTCACGTGAAGCGTGCACTCTTCACACTGATTATTTCGTTTGAAAATACTTTTCGATTGCTAAAGTACTTTGTTTAAATTGGTTTTTTGCTTTAATCCGTATCAATATCTGAGTTGTATGTCAATCATTTTACAAACAATTAAAAAATTGCGGATCCTCTGCTCCTTATAAGATAGCAGGAAATCGTTTCAAATGTTATTGCCATGGAAGAATTATTAGACAAAAGTATTTTTTATATAACTGAGATTGTAAACCGGCACAAAATGTGCAGTTCTTATACACTACTGTCATTGCTGTCGAGATGATTACGGATTTGTATCTTCTGCTTATCGCCTTGTACGATCGAAGATTAAAGGTTTCATAATATAATAAAGGTGTACATAGTTTTCATAACACTAAGACACAATATTTTACTTTAGCAGCGATAGGCGTACGGAATCTCGGTCTGCAACAGGTTCTAGCAAATTATAGCTGTCGCTTTCCTGCATCTTCTTCATTATAATTTATGGTGTACCCCTCACTTAACATTAATTCTGTTATTATATAGTGTATTCTAATTCTTAATATTGCGTCATTTTACTAACTATTATTCATCGATCAAGTACAGGCAATGCATTACGTTAGGAAAAGCCAGTTAGTGGTCGCAGAAGAGACGTGTTATTGAAAAAAAGACATCAACGCGTTCTATCGATGACATAAGACGCGAAATTTTACATAAAATTCTAAATAATATGTTGTGAACAAGTGATTATTTTTGTTATTTGATTGACTAAATACGAAATCTCAATAACTGTTTTGAAGATAGTAATAAAAGCAAGACTATTGTTGTTCAGTTGATGTTTCATACTGTGGATTACTTTAATAACACTTGCATATTGAATATAGGCATTCTCAATCTTATACCGTTTCTTTATATATATATATCATACATATATTACTCTTTTTCATTTTTAGGTTGTACTTAAAAATAAAACAATACTTACAAATTGATAAAAATTTTGAATTGTCCTTGTAGCTGACATTTCGAAGTACTAAATCACGTTCATTATTCACCAATTAACGAGTTTGTTTAGCTCCCTAATACCAAGTACGGAATTTCATTTATTGAGTACAATAAAGTAAGTTCTAGTTTAACTTGAATACAAATGAACCCTTATTAGATTACAATCGTAATTATGGCTTACTCCCTAGCCGATTTATTAATAAATTCTGTATGGAGTTATGTCTGCAATAAACGGAATAATTAGACCAATGAAACATAGATAACAATATACTGTGTTCCAATATTATAACGTTCTGTGCCAGAATAATATGAAAGCTATAAAATAAATTTTATGCGCCTGTTTCCAAATAATTTTGACCTATCACTATCACTTCCTAATCCTGTTTGAATGTAGATCGCAACAAAAAATATTTATTTTTTATTTTAATCTGATAAAATTAAAAGTAGTAAAAATACTTGAACGTTTTGCAAATTTTACCTTCTTAATGTTTAAAAAAAACATTTTATAATTATTACACGTTTTCGTATACCATTTCGAATTGAGTTGTATCATTAATTTTAAAATAATGTAAAGAAAAAGGTATTTCTTAAACTTTTTACTATTTATTAAAGAGCATGCGGATTGGGGTGCTGTCTTAAAATTTGAATTTCGAAAAGTTACACTTTCTAGACTAATTTGAATTAATGAATTTAATCCCTTATATTGGGCTAATGTCCTTCGTTTCGAAACACCATTAAAATGCCCATTAGAAATAATTTCCAGGTTCATTTAAAACGTGTTGCGCTATCGAAAGCCAATGGTATTGAACACATCTAAGTGGCAGGGGGGAAATTACAGGACAGTGGACTGGCCCGTAATGGTATCGCGCATAGGCTACCTGTTCCGGGGGGATAATGAGCGACTAACTGGGGCTTTGTGCTCGGGAACGTCCAGAGCCTTACAGCTTTCGTGAATTCATTGCCCATTAGGTTTTATAGGACATTAACTCGAACTAATGGGTTTTTAGTTCACTCATAAAAAGAAGTATTAAACTTAAATGTAATTTATTTTAAGTTTTCAAAGTTTTATTTTTTTTAATTTCACAGAGGCTGCCTCCGGGACAAAGTGGTTTACCCGTTTGCCTTGTAACGCAGAGGTCCCGGGTTCAAGTCCCGGGCCACAAGAGTACTAAAGTCTGGATAGTAATAGAGTTTTTCGAATACCGTCGCTAGCTATAATAACCCTCAATGTCAATATATTGCCATAATAGGTTTGCTACTTTCCAGTATTCATACATATCATAAAAGCCGTTAAAGTATTCTGGTCGATCACGCCTCACCATCTACTGCCTCATCGTCACCTAACATCGGATGAAACTGAGGTCAAGTGTTAGACCATAACCAAGAAAAAAGGATTGGATACTACAATTAAAAGGTGGAAATACACAGAAGTTTATCATTCATTACGGCTTTTGTAGGAAACATGTCAGTTCTTTTTCTTTTGAATAAAATAGAATATGACTACGAGATTAAATGTTCCAACATGTTCTTATATTAATTACAACATTTACAACGCAGTATAATCAAACCGTCGCATAGAAAATTCCGCATAAATCTTAGTTGATCACAGTACAGTTCTCTTATAAATGCTCTTTAATAGTTTCTCAATTGCAACCTTCCTTACATTTGACCAGTTTGATTGTTGCTTGAATATGTTACGAGTAAAATGTTAATGGATTATTTCCTTAAATGGCTTCAGTTTCAGCTGGATGGAAAATCGCTTAGTATCAAACATTCATACTTTGACAGCACAATTGCCTTTTGTAAATATTCATGCGGTTTCGTCAATTACTTCCGTATGATCCTTTCATGTACGGATCAGTGAGTCTTATGAATTTAAATGAACATAATGGCAACGTAACATTTATTTAATTGTAAAAATTTATGTTTATTTGTAGACTATAAATATAGGATACCCAATGAATAAATTTGTGACATCTCTGTACAAGAGCTATTAAGTATCAAAAAGATTAAATGTGTATTGTTTACAAGTCATTGTAAAAATACTAAATACATCCATCACAAAAAGTTTGATTATGAAAACAAGCCAATTTTTTAAAATAATCATAGACATTTATTCAACCCAACATATAACACAAACAATCAAAACAGCCACTAAACAAATATCAACATTCAAAAACCACACGTAACAAGATTTTAACGAAAATTTTGTGTCGGTGCAAATAATTAACGATTTCTGTTTTAATTTTATAGCATATAAACATTTACTGTCGGCAAGATGCCTTAAACAGATCCAAGATTTTCATTCCATCTACTTTAGACAAGCTTCATCTTCTACCTATATAGAGTGACATATTATAACAGCCGCACATTACTTCTAAACGTTTTATACATAACTAGATAACGTTTTTGATATTTACTCAAACTTTACAATATTTATTTATTTGGCACTACGGCTAGGATGAATGTTACGTATGCGAGACAGTCCCAAGCGTGTATGATCGTAGCATTAAATTAACTAAATCTTATGCTTCAGTATAAGCTCCTTTCGCAGCGCTAACTATCCGTGTAACCAATTAACATGCTTCCATGTCGACTTGTTCTCTGTTATAAATGTTCATTTACCCCTCGTTATGTGCTATGTGGTCATTATTTATATGATACCTTGTGAGCATTACAGCCGCGAACAGATTTCAGTAATCGTATATTTAATAGGAGATTGTAAACATATGAATGATTATTTATTGCACATAGTATAAAGTCTTGACGCGACCATAAAGTTGAAAAAGGAAACATAATTTGGTTAACCCTTTGTGGATCGTGTGCCCTTCACCAGTACTACCATCTATAGTTTCTACGAATGAGCAGGTCCGAGCTGCATAAACCCTTTATATTTCCTGCACTGTAACACTTAATTTGTAACATTTAGACTAAGAATGAGATAGTCGGGCGAAACTTGATATGAGACGCGGCAGAACACATGGTAATGTCAAGCCACACTCGACAATTCACGCATCAGAAAGAAAAGCGATATTGAGACACAATCGACGTACGAGTAGGACCGCAAATGGTTGCATTTTTAACCTTACTATAAAGACACGACACTGGTTATAATATTAAGAACTTCAAGCTATAACTTTTAGGTACACAGAATAAAAGTAAATGATGTTATCGACTCAATTATACAGAACCTTGACTTTTTTATTGATTTTAAATTCAATCTAAATTGATCATCTACAAAATGCAAAATCTACCCGCGTCAGCGTTATCGTCCAGATACGACGATAGCTTCTATTAGATTAGTGCGATTAACCATCAATAACTCCATTATCTCACAAGTGTGGTCAGTAAAGGATCTATTTTTTATTATACTCTAGGAATCTATATGCTTCTGTCTTTCCTTCTGCTTTTAAATTTAAGAATCACAATGTTCGCCAACCATTGTAGGGAAGAGGTGTAATGATAACTAATGTCCTTAACAAAAAATGTATAAAAAAACTTGTAGTGCTTTTTGATGACCAAAAGGAGTAAAACAAACTTTATTGCACTTCACTACAATCCGAGTTCGCGATTTAATTGTTCCAGTGGCAGCGCGGCGGCGATAAAGTTTTGATTGCATCTGTATCGCGTGCTGATGCCATCTCAGTCCCTGAGAATAACGAGACGCCGTATTATCTAGTGATTCACCGTTCCATTGAAAATTTACAAACGTGTTTATCAAATGACACGTCTCAGTGTTTTAGCACAATGTTATTTTTATTGTTGTGTAATCTCTATAAATTACCTTAGTATAGCGGTAATTGGAGTATACTGAATCCTTTTCCGGCTTCTCTTTTTAATTCTATTGCTGTGTTTGAAATAGATCTGTACAATATTTATTGAATTCCATTGCTGTGACAACCAGCGGTAGGGATAGCGAGTATTATATGTAATGTTTAAGAGTCCCAATTTTAACGAGACCCAGTCGTCTCCTGGCTAGCTAAATCATCACCTGGTACCTTAGCCAGATAGTTGCCACCATTACTTTTACATTCGTTCTTATGTTATTAAGATGTAACACAAAAATTCCAGCTACACGTTTAAATTATAGAAATACTTATGTCTCATTCGTTGTAATGTGGTGTTTCACCGAATAAACAGCTGCTCGTGTAAATTCTTCAAATAGCAACTGCGAGCCCGCAATATTTAGTCTAAAGGCGATGTTTTTATTTACTTATAAAACTATATTAAATGCCATGAATCTTGATTTCGTTATATCTAAGAATATATAAGTTAAAAAATAAAATATTTTTTTATTATTAATTATTATGGTCATTTCATTTTCTTTTATTTAATTTATTTCAATTATCGCTGTCGTTCCTTACACCTCAATATTCAAGTCCATGTAATGTATTTTAGGCAAAATTTTAGACTGTAATGTATTGATCTTGCGGATTATAAATTTAAATGCCAATCATAGTAATATATGTAATAATTTTAATACACTGTCATAAATTCCTTGACTGTATGTATGCTCCAGTAGCACGGCGATTTTAAAATGTACTGCCATGATATTTTTCATCATTAGGCAATATTATATCTTTATGTATAAAGCATCAGAAACTAAAAAAGAATACAGGCATTAAATCGGTAATAACATTCTATTCAGATCACTTCTTTAAAGTTAAAACCATCGGCTGCGTATTTAGCTATTCCTTTATTCCAAAAAAAAAAAATTACTGCATGCTTTTTAACTGTTTTTGTAAATTAAATAATACATAACAGCTCTCTAAATATGTGTCAGTCAATCTTAAACCATATTACTACGAGCATTATCGTAAGTAATAACCTATTTTGATCACGACTTTACCTGCAGTGTTGCCCTTTTGATCTTTAACGGATGAAGTTGTTTCGTAATCCCATGCAAATAGCGAAGATGCACCGCTCGGTCTTCGCAGAAACACTTTCACGTCTTTAAAACTATGTACATTTAAGTAATCGCCGTTAATGGGATAATTTTGAAGGCGAACGTAAATTGCTAATTGCGTAACATAGCTGATATTTGACTGATGGCGGCCTTTTATGTTATGGCAAGGCATTTTGACGACATTAATGCTCCGTAAACGTGGCTTTAGAGTTGCGATTCCTATCTTTGAAATCACGATTGAGGTTAATAGACGCATTAACTAAATTTAGTGGTACATATGTACCATAGCTTTTGTTTATGTCTGTACTTTGAACTGAACTCGGTAGTTCTATTGAACCACTTCATTAGACATTCAGCGAGAAAAGATTGGATTTGAATTATGTAATCTGAATTTGCACATGTTCAAATCAGATGGTAGTTCGCATATAAAAGGAAACTAAAATTATTTTAAGTGTATTCCTATTCGAAAACCAGTCCTGCAACGAATATAAGTATATTCAAAACTAAATACAACGATTCGCAAACAGTTTACATCTGTCTTTAGGGATCAAGGAGCTTTAAACCGAGTTCTTGAATTTCAAATCGTTTAAAATTAATTATTTTAGTTTGAATTGTAGTATAAATTGATAACATGTTTAGTAAGGCAAATTAGATACTCGATAATTTAATGAATGTTTCACTAAAATGAACGGGACTGAACTTGTTGACAGTTTTGATAGATTTTAGGGCTTAATAAATTTCTCAATTTTATCGTGCGATACCATTTTGTTTCATAAAGGAGCTAAGGCGCAGAAGTCAGTGAAGGCGTTGTTAATAATTTAACAAGTGTCGAGATAAATCTAAATGCCACATTGGGCTGGACTGTTTTTGCGCTCCACTTTCGCACGACCTTATCACGACTATGGAAATGTTAAAATTTCGTTTGATCCGCGCCAACTGTTTTGCGAATTGAATTTGACGGATAATGGAACGTGAATGAAAAATATAGCTATAGTCATTCTTTCTTACCAGGACATAATTACATTTTATGTTAGTTTATCAACAATAGTAAGTATGTTTTAACACCACACATATATAACCACAGTAACATATATTTCTTTCCATAAACTAAATTATGCAAATACTGTATTCCAATTTATTCATTACAGGCAGTGTAATTACAGGACCTAATAAAATCTTACATTTTATGTTAGAGAATAAATGCAATGCGCAAATTTGTAATTTGTAGACAATTTCTTAACACTGCCACACCGTCGAATTAAATATACTTTAAGTAGACGACTAACTCGTTTCGCTTATTTTATTAATAAAGAAAATTATCAGGAGGCTGAAATGACTTAGCTATTTGATTATTATATTCCGCGAAGTGTTAACGCATCTGTAATTTATTTACAATGCGTAGTTGTCGATTGAAAGTGAAAAGAGATTACTAGTAAACAGAATACCCAAAATTAAATTAAAATAAAATAATAAATTAGTCTAGTTGATTCAGTGAAATAAAATATTCTGCTGATGAGTAATTCAAAGGCCATAAATTAAGGTTTCTTAATTGATCATGTTGGTAATTTCTATTGCGACTCATCAGTAACGAATAAAGCCTTTGTTATGAATTGAGGAAGAAGTAAAGTTAAAATTACTAAAACATTTATCCTTAAAATGTGTTTGTTACTAATAGCGTGTTTATATTAACACTTCAAAAGTTCTTAATCTCACACACACACATTACTCGCTGTGTGTGGGCCTTCGTAAAAACTTGTTTCACTCCGAAAAACGGGAGGAGCAATGATCGCCTTCAGCTTGGTAAATGGAGCCGTGAATGCGGAAGAATACGCCAAGATATTTCATATTAAGCCGTTACCGATTGTTTAGAATAACGAATTAGTAATTGTATATTCAGACCTATTCAATAAGTTACTTTAATTCATATCAATAGGTTTTAAGGTAACATGATCATATATGTAAGTACGTAGATACGTAGATAGGATATTTGTATATCGTATTAATTGGCTCCATTGATCCACTTATTATAATATGTTTTTATTTAATGTTTTAACCATAATTTACCGCAAGTCCTTTTAAAATCGTAAAACATATCCGAAGATTTTACGATTTTACCTTTTTAATTTATGCTTTTTTTTAAATATAATAATTACTCGTTTTTATAATTAATATAAATAAAGTAAAAGTAAATTAATATTTCAAATTTGTTAAAATGAGATATGGAATTTAAACTTCTTAATAAGTTATAGATGGAATATTAAATTAACACCACTTTGTATTTATCCTTTGTGAAAATATTACATATCATTTTTATAGAGATGAATTAAAATAAAAATCTTAACCTGATCATTTAAAAATTACGGAATAAAATGTTGTTTGAAAAAGTTTGTTTACGTATATACTCAATTATTCGGTTTTTAACATTATAAACTACGTGAATAACATATTTTAAATAGTTTTCTATTGTGAAATGAATATCTTATGTCTATAATCGGCGTTCCTGAATGTTCTGTAGCAAGTTACCTCTTATTGATCTTCCCTATTACATAGGAAAGTGCCGAGTACACGGACAATAGGCTATAGGAATGGCTTCGGATTTACAATACAAATTCCTGGATAAATTATACTTTTCATCTTCTGCATGATTATTGTTCTTTCTGTGATAGCTTTAACAATGAAAATCCATAATACAAATTTACATTGGCTCATTTTCGAATAGGATAAGGTGTCAATAAGGCGGTTTAAAGCATATTTTGTTAGATATAGGCTATACACAGATGAACTATAGACGCACAAAGCGCGGTAATAATAAAATAGGGTAAAAAGGTTTTTAACTTATTGGTAACAAAATTAGTTTTAATTAATATCCTCTTCTGTTGTATAGAGGTCTACTCCGAGGGTCGCAAGTTTTCAACAAGACAGATAATAAGTTTGATTTTATCAATAACTAATTTAACATGTTTTCAATCAGCCCGAACAATAATGAATTTTAAATTATTTTAAATAAACAATCCATCAGAGAGTGATTATAAATCGTTCTAATGAATAGTTGAAGTATCGAAAAGGGCTGGCTTCATGAAATTCAAGAGGTCCTCGTTGCAAATGTGGCACTTGACATTATTACGCAAACTACTGACGCTAAGAGCGACGCAAACTTTTAACCATCAATGCATGATTTTTCCCCAAGTTATACACCGAACTTTATAACCCACCACGTTCATATATATGTCAAATAAAATATATATTTTACAGCTAAAATTGTCTTGGTTGTCTACGGTCATCATTGTGTATTCGACATAGCATACGCTCACATACACAGGATTTTGCATGAAGAGAATGGAAACTGATTTGCAGACCAATGGCAACTTATATTTATTAAAATGCTCCAGATGGTAAGACAGTGGCGTAAATTATAATTATTTTTATGTAAATGGTAAATAAAGATTGATATAAGGTG
>DWQX01007128.1:0-10481 GCA_018245475.1 Pharmacophagus antenor | reverse complement strand
TATATATATAATATAAATATTTATTAATACACCAAATTTCCACAGCCACAAAATGAAAACCTTGAAAAAATTCTGTTAGTGTTAAAAAAAAACACTTGTCCAAAATAAAAAATGTGCCACATAAAATAACTATAGGAAATATTTGACAATACTAACCTTTTTTTCCCTTGGCTTTAACAGGCTGCTTACTAGATGTATTACTAACCAATGACTTAGATTCATCATTATCCCCATCATCGGAATGCTCATCTGAAGCTTTCTTTTTATTTTTTGCTGTAATTATTTCAATACGTAGTTCAAATAAATTGTGAAAAACATTGTCATAAAGTTTTTTGTTTCTAATGACAGTATATATCTTAGAAAGAAATGCTTATAAAGGTATATTTACCTTTTGAATTTTGTCAAAAAATTCAAGACATGAACAAAGAAGGTTAGCACTTCCTCAAGGAATACCTCCAAAAAATGGAGTTCCAATTTTAGAGATTTATTAACAGTTTCCAAAACCATTTTTTACATAGCTCATATTAAATAAAAAAGTTTAGTACTTAATCAAAAAAAGTGATTATTTCTTTCCATATTTATAACACACACTGTGTACAAATAGACTCATAGACTTAGGAAATCTTAGCACATTTAGCATCAAGTAAGTTGAAGACAATGTTTTTATTAGATCTGACAATTACCAATATTTTCATTACATAATAAATTTAGATCTAATAATTATTATTCATGTAATTATACATAAATTACTTCTTTTAAGACAATCAGAGAAAAATTGTTTTTATTTTCTGCTTATGACATATTTTATAAACTTTTATTTAAAATACATTAAATATTATCTAAGATTAATTTATATAGAAATTTTATAAGAACACTACTTACTAAGTCACAAACCTTATATATAATTTCATAAAAAAATAGAACATACATTTCTTTTTACTGACAGGTTTCACTGATTCATCTTCTGATATTTCCTTGAGATCCATATAACTTGCATCATCAGACCAATCATCATCTTTTTTACCCTTTCCTATCAACAGTTTATATATTTACATATTGCAGATTTTTCACAACAGTAATTTGGTAGGTACACTAAATCAATAATAATAATAAAAAATAAAAATATGTTTGTTCCAAAAGGATAATTTATGTATGCTTAAGTGCCATGTCATCAAAGATTACTTTGGTTCTTTTTATGTTTAATATATACATCTTTTTCATCATTAATACAAATCTCTATTCAGATTTTAATTAACTAATAAAAGAAAAATTACAACTTACCCATCTTCTTTTTATTCTGTTTAGAAGCTTTCATTACAGCACTTGTGCTAATGCTTGATTTGCTTTCTTCATGCTCACTTTCAGAAACATCGTCTTTTTTTTTATTTTTAGCTAAAATGGCAAATACTAATTTATTACATTGTTTCACTATATTTATTTTATTTTAATAATATAAAAAAATATTGTACTGATGATTTACTTTACCTTTTTTTTGTACTTTTTTAGATGATTTGATATCTTCAATTTCAGGAATTAAAATCTTTTTATCAGTGTCTACTTCTTCACTATCACTAACGTTAGAATTCGCTTTTCCTTTTTTTTTAGTTTTAAGTTTCTTAGAGGTTATATCAAGCATATCATTAATCCTGTTTTTTTCTTCATATTCATCTTCAAAATCATGATTCTTTTTACCGCTTTTTTTCTTAGACATGTTTGCTTATTTTGGGCTTTCTGGCTTTTTAACAAATCTGTATATTTAATATCACTTCATTTGAAAATGTTGTACAATCTAAAGACGGATATATAGCGAACAATAAGTGTCAAACAAGAATGCACTGATGGAGTATATAGACATTGACACTGACATTTTAGTGAATTAGTATATTTTAAAAAAATTGCTGTTTTAATAAATAAACATTAAACTAAGTTAACTTTATTATAAATTCACATACACATACTTCAACCAAAACAAAATGCACCTGTTCATTTATATCTATCAAATCGTTTTCTTTTTATAGAAATAGTCATATTTTTATTATTCTTCGATCGACCATTGAATACGAAGTGTATTAAATAGCTAAGTATAAGTATTTATCCGAATACAAAAGCCAATAGAATCCTTTTTAAGCATTATAAAAAACATGTAAATACACCTACAAAATCTACTAAAGTACTAATTAAACAAAATTGACAAAAAAAACACAATCGTAAAGTAGAACTATACAACTGTCCATCAAGGTAAGACAAACACGATAACCTAATCAACCACAGCTGTAAATTACCTAATAATAGTCAGAAGTGTTAGAAATCAACAATGTTGGTCACAGAAGATCTAAATATGTATCTATGAGTCCAGGTTGAGTTTAAATGAGCTATTCAGGCTATTTTTATGACTTTTAAGATATTATAAACAAATTAATGAAAAAAAAAATAACTATATGTTCTTAGTATGTTTTTGAAAATTTGCTCAATAATTTAACATTCTTAATTTAAGAAATAGAAATAAACTTGCATAAAATATAATGCTGCATAAAATATCTACATTGTTCAAAGGACAGAGTACACGCTTTAACAATAGGCTGTCATATGGCGTAGTTTTATAATTGAATAATTATAAAAGTTTAATCAATCTTAAATAGTGTGATGAAAGATATTACAATGTGGATGACTAGATAACTTATATAAATGAATTTACGTTAATGCCTCCGTCGAAATTTTCTTATGTAATTTAAAAATATTACGAAAACAATCACAAAAAAACAAATCCCTCTAAGTTTTGTTAGTTGTTCCAAGTAAAGGACACGTTGTAAACTGAAGTAGTTAAATTTTAAACCATTAGAAATGAATGTACAAAATAATCCAATTATAAAAAATAAATTTAGAGTTTAAGTTGGTTAGCAAAGATCATTCAATATTATTTAAGTTTAATATTATAGCAAAGATACTATTAAAAAGTTGCTTCTTTTATAATTTTAATATCAATTTAAGAAATATTTCACCGTTTTGTTGTTCGCTGAACTGTACTTTATAGGGAGAAAACTTAAACTCATTTTATTGCAGCAGTTCGATTATCAGACCTATATCCAGAAGTGTACAACAACAATCACACTTTATAAATATTTCTAGTAAAGCAGCTAAAAGAAATCAAAAGCAAGTAATATATAACGTATAACCGAAATTTCAATAGCTATAAATGTTTTACATTTTCTTATACTTGCAATGCAAAGATATTATTAAGTTTTTTTTTAATGTAACTGGTTGTAAACGTATTATCAATTATAATAAAAAAAATAAAAAGAAAAGAAGTGAATAGAGAATTTCAAATTAGTTCATACGATAATAACAGATGTTTATAATTATGATGAACAAAGAATTTATTTCGCTACGTTTCTTGATATATTTTATATTAATTTTACACTACACCGAAATTTGCTCAAGTGAGAATGTGAAAAAGAGCGTATATGAAAATAGAGATGATAACGGTGATTCTAATGATGACGCCAAAGATGAATCAATGGATATTCCCGTTGAAACTGAACAAGCAAATGTAACATGTGCAAGAAGACATAATAGTCTAATGCACGAGGTACGATCAGCAACAATTAAGCAATTTCCTTTTATGGCAGCAATTATGTCCCAGCAAAATGAATATCTATGTGCGGGTTCTGTTGTGTCTGTCGCAATTGTCCTTACGACCGCTCAGTGTATTCAAAAGCCAATTAATCACATTTTACTTAACACGACAGAAGCCAAAAGAGACAACACGTCAGTAGTTTTACATATAATTAAAAGCGAAAAATTTCCTACCTACTCTGGAACAGGCGCGGGTAAAGATGTTGGACTCATATATACTGAGAAGCATAACAATTCTTTTGTTTCTAAACTAAGTTTGAGCAATATGACTAACGAGGAAAAACTTATAGACGTTGAAGCTTTTGGGTTTGGTTTAAACACTGATGCTGGTCAGGTTAAAGGACTACAATATGTTGGCTTAGAGCGTCGAATATCGTCAAGCGAACATTACTATAGTGCTTACATTGACTGTGTAGAAACCAAAATTCTGACATGTTTTAGAGACATAGGTGGTCCAGTAATATGTGACAATCAGCTTATTGGCGTAGTCGTCAAAGGCCAAAATGATTGTACAAGAGAGATTTCATCGCGTTACTCTATTAACAAATTGATGATAGAATTTCTTCCAATTTACGCTTTCAAAGCATGGCTTAGCGAAAGAATTAAAAAGAACGAAGAACATGAAGTAATTAACTTACAAACCTATCCATCCAAACCTATTCTACGTGAAGCGGTTCATGTATTGACTAGCACCAACAGGAATAGATCTCAGAGATGTTCTTTAAATGTTATTCTTTTATATTTATTGACTATGGTAGCATATTTTTAGATATAGTTTGTTTTAAAATTACTAACATGTAGAATTGATTCCAATAAAAATTATTAGTAATTTTTACTTATTTTAATTATTGTATGTAAAATTATATTTGCTGGTTTTTGACGGAATATCCTTATTCAACATGTACGTAACTATTAATTGCTTTTAAAAGGAAATCCTGAAGAAAATCAAAATTAAAATATTAAATATTATATTTAGGACAATAAAACTAAAATAGTGCTCTTAAAATATTATTATGCTTATAAGGTCGAATAAAAACGGAAGACTAGACTGAGTTGAAGAAACTAGTTTTTCCCTACCTAATCCTTTACACCAAACGTTTTCTATTCGAGCCGTAGACTAATAAATATATGGGTAAAAAAAAAGTTCATTGGAAACTGTAGAATATAATAATTTTTTATGTCTTAGTATAATATAACTAAAATTTAAATGATTCTTTTAAATCGAGCAATTAAAAAATACACGTATGCTATAATTTAACTTTCTTAGAATTTTTTTTTTTAATTTAGTATCACAATAAGCCATCCAAACTGCACTAACGCACTATATATTCGCTTTACGAAATGTCATAAATGCAAATATGTAAATATGAACGATAAATAAAATAAAATCAAAGTAAAAAGGTAAATAATTTGATTCTCAGTTATATAATTAATATACCCATTCGGCACTTGGAAATTTGAACCGATGTACTGACATACGAAAAATTAAATATCTCTCAGAAATATCGATACATTGGTCAAATAATTCGGTATGCCTTCGTATCGATATATTTTTTATAAGTCGATAAACCTATTACATTGTAAACGCAGATTGGGGACTTTTGTTTTTTTGAAAATCACTACATCTCGGTGTCAACTATAAAGAATCTATTCTTCGTTATACTTAAACGGCTGAAAAATATAGTGATTAGAGCTTATATTTATTTATTACCGATAATGTTTACTATATAAATTATGAACGGCGATTATGAAACTAAAGTAAGGATCTATAGTTTATTAAATTCATAATTATTTTTATATTAAATATTTTTAAGATTTAAATAAATTTGTCGAAAGCAGTATAATGGAGTAAATATCAAACCATCTGCAAGAAAACCACTTCACAGTAACTGTAATCCTTGTATTTTTACCTGCCCGTTCCCTTCACGAGAAAGTATGTGTAGTAATGGAACGAATATTAATGACAGTAATTTGAGAAGGACTACAATGCAGAAAACCATTAAATTAAACGACGAAAGCTATGATGAAGTCGACAATAAAAAGTAAGCTATAGCAAGCTTGTGAAATATATGAGTATTAAATAAAATATATAGTGTTATTTATGTTCAAAGTATAAACCAATAAAAAAGACTATTTTTTGATTTCTGTGCAAATTAAAAATGTTTATTTACAAATCAAATAGTATTGAAGTTTTGTACTAATATTTTTAGCACATTTCAGAAAATTCCCACCAAGGAGAAGATCTATAGATAGTACAAAATTGTGTAGCGAAGACTCTGATAATGAGTAAGTATTGTATTATACTGGAAATATTTTTATGTAGCTTGCCTGAAGGTAGGTTCCAAAAGAAATTATAGTAATTTGATTGAATTAAAAAATTGACCATTTTTATAGAGTATACAATTAAACAGTATCATTTTACTAATAATGCTATGGTTTTCCATAGTGTAATCTGTTATAGATGTTTTATACATCAGTATATCAAATATGATCACTGTTCAGTAAAAAACCATAATAGTTACTGGGAAAAAATATGTCAAATGGTATAATGTACACTAAACAGGAAATCTATTATTTCAAATTTTTGTTAAAAAAAAAATTATTATTTCTGTAGTGTTAGGAGCCAAGTGACTTTAAAATGGTATTAAGTTGTCACTCATGTTTTTTTGCTGTCATACACAGATGTATGAAAAATGTAAACTAATTCCAAAAAGAACATATCTTAAGAAAATTACCTCAAGTCTCACATTGTTGATACTTTACTCTTTAGTTTAGTAAGACTTGAAAAAATCTTGTTATGACATGCATGTGTAATCACATTTTGAACAGACCTTGCAATAAATTATAACACTAATTAAATCATTAAAAAATGTTGCTTTATTCACTATGTAATACATTATCACCTCATAACAATACCATTGTTTATTTTAAATATTTGTTATGCTTTCATTGCTTATGTTTTACAAAATAAGTATGTCAAGGGATTTAATCCTTTATCAATGTGTTTTATGAGTAGATAATGTCTGTTCTCTTTCAGCGACATTCTTTCACAGTCTGCACCTGCAATCTTTCAATTCTATTCATATTCCAGAGAAAAATCAAACGAAGCTAACAGTTCAGGATCTCTTCAGTATTCTACACCTGAAAAATGTACAACTGTAGTAGATTCTAATAAAAATCCATTAAATACATCAACATCAAATATATCCCTTAATAATATTGGTTCACATGTATTAGAATCTAATAAAATAAACACAAAATTTAATAAATCATCTGATTGTATGCAATATTTAACAGTTGCAATAAGCATAATCGCTGCTATCGTTGGTTATTATTCTATTTATTTGAATAATATCAATGAAATTGAAGATGACAATCATATTGTTTATGATAAAGCAATTTTTTTCAATGATGTGACAACTTTAGGACAGAAATACAAAGTCACTGATAACGCCATATTGAAGATCAAATCAGGTAAGAATAGAAACTATGTTAACCATTTCAATACATTTATTTCTTATCACGAATTGACCCCATACTGTCGCTCGACTCAATGTATCTCGAGCATATGTACCTTTGTGTCAACACGAGCTGAAAAGTAAATACATACTGTCGCAATTCTAAAATAATTAAATTGAAATTTACTCTTTTTATAACTTTATTCTGTATGCAAATTTATAACAGAAAGAAAAAAATTGTGACATTTAAAAATTATGTAGTTTTTATATAAATCGGCTATTTATTACTTTATTAAGAATAACAGTAATTATGATATTATTCATGATTTAAACATGTATTTTAACTTTTTATTTACATTTATTACAAAGTTTTTCTTTGATCTTAACATATTTAAATTCAGAACTATGTCATGTAGATGACCCTTCTTGCACTTTTAAAGAAACTAGTCTTCGTCTACATTTTGAACTTTTCTTATACCATATTTTTGTATATTCTAATATTATACCTGTACTTTTACCAACATTTTCGGAAATTAAGAACATTATAATGAAGAAACTATTTAAATTTACTTTATTAGTAATTAGTTGAGAGATTTAGTAAATGTTTTATTAATTACAGGGATAGCCACAATATTTCAGAGACATGATACAGGATCCTTTATTTTCACATACAACAGTCATCATTCAAATTTTGATCTTATCATTTTTAATAATTTTATTAATGAATTAGCATCATCTACAACCAGATTTTTACGTAAGTTATTAGGACTTCTGAAACAAAAATGTTAACTCTATATTTGTTATAGACATTCCAAAAGCTACTGCCGATGTGGTGCACTGCTAACTTCGTAATATGACGCTACCTGGTATAATGTCAGGGCCTTGTGGATAGTGTAAACTAGATGGTCATAGTTTTTTTAAACTCCCTTGCTACGCCAAAGTCACTCTGTTGCTATAACAGCACTGCTTTTTTTTTGGCAGTGGTACATGTTTGCCAGAGTATCCTGGGCAAAAGCATGCTTCCCCATCTATGACCACAATAACACTTAATATCATGAGTAAATCGTAGTCAAGTGTTAGGCTATTTTCTACAAAATAATTTAAAAATGCTTATCAAATTTCATAAAAATACTTATTGTCAATTCTGTTTTCAATAAATATGCTAGGTAACCATAAATATGAATTGTAGCTCAAGTTATTTATGTTCATTAACTATTTTATATAATTTGTATACCCCTAATTGTCTCATTACAGGAAAAGGTAGTGATATCCAAGAATTTGTGACTGTTGATAGTTCCAAACTAGATATGCGATTTCATAGTGAATTAATTAAAAAGTATAGAAATGATGTCACAAAAACAGGTGTGATGCTGGTTAAAGATCTTGATCAAGTGCCCTCAACTCTAGCTATGGCCTTTCACTATTATTGTGACGAATTTAATCCTTTAATTAAAAAGAGTGCTATATTTTTCACACTTAACTTGGCAAAATGCTCAGGTAAGAATACTTAATATATAAGTTCCTATTATGTACTGTTTTTTATATATCTCTTCCACTTTTTACAAACATAGTTCCTCCCTTCTGTAATCAGGTGATTTATGTATGGGGATGATATTTTCTGTGATCAGGTTATTTATATATGGTGATTATGTGGCTTATCTTATATTATTTATCCTCTAACATGGAGATCCTGGGTTTGATATCAAGGCCACATGAGTAAGTGGGATTTGGTGGGTGGTAGGGTTTTTACGACCCTGCCTAGCTAACTGCCACCCTCAATGTTAATCTCATAAGATTCAAAGTCTATAAATTAAGTGTATTTTTACTAAGAAAAATATTTTAATTATTATATTTTTCTTTCATTCTCCTTTCTCTTAACTAATTTTAATAACAATAACAATAAATGGATAAATATTCTTTCAGATCAAAGGACATTACATGCCAGTATTGAAAAATGTCTAGCGGAAAGATGGACAACAGTTCCTATAGATAATATTGGCCCATTATTAACTAGAGTTGTAGGAGTTGTTGTTGATATATACCCTTAAAAAATATAATGAAATTATTTTATTTAACCGAATTAATTCTAATTTTAAAAAATAATGTGCAAAGTTACCTGCGAGAACCCAAATTGAAACTTTGTTGAAATAGTAATAGTACTTTCAGAAATTTTATTTCTTTTCATATACTCAATTTACAATCTGTTCAATTAAGCATTAATTTAAGTATTACATGTTATGATTTTGCATTTTTTAATAAATTATATGAATTTTCTAGTTTTTGTGTAATGCTTTAGACACTGAATAAGAAATTCTATAGACTTGCAGAATGTTAAGATGGATAGCGATATATTAATGAAGCTTTAAGTTAATGTTGGGTGGGAGCTCTGACCGCCCAGAACAAGGCACAGTTGTTTAGGCCGCAACGTTTCATGGCGGTCAGAGTGATAAGCAGATACCGCACGGTGTCCCACGACGCGGCGTACCTCTTGGCGGTAACACCTCCCTGGGACTTGGATGTCGAGGTCCTGGGGGAGGTGTATGCACGGTGCGCGCAGGCGAGAACGGAGGGCGCTGGACCGCTCCCGGAAGAACGGGAGCGGTGGCGCAGACACGCGCGCGATGAACTGCCCCGTAGGTGGAGTCTCCGCTTCGCGGAGCCCCGAACCGACCATTGGACCGTGGACGCTGTTCATCCAATCCTAAAGGAGTGGGGGGACAGACGACACGACGGTTTTAGTGGGTATACCGGGAGCTTCATTTCCGGGGAGTCCCACAACTGCCCTGAACCTCCCCTGGTCGGGCGGTATGCGTAACGCATTTCCTCACGTAACAAAAAAAAACCATTAATTTAATGAAACTTCTGTGAAGACAACTACTTTGTGCAAAATTATACAGAAATATAAGAAATGTGTTAAATAGGAATAAAACGGGATGGATATACATATAAAAAGACAACCTGTTCTCAAATTTCTTTTTAAATGATTGCTGATTCTCAGGATTTGCTAGCATGTTGGTAAATATATCACATACTAATTAAAAATTTAGCAACAGTTATATGTCAAAATGCATTAGTATTATATAAGCCTGCTCTTTAGGATACAAATAGTTCAATTCAGACTTACCAAAAAGTCAAACTATAAACTAAGACTAAAATTTTATTGTTAATTTGTTATTACAATTACTTTTAATCATTGTTAAAGTCCAAGACACATTCTCTTAGAAAGAACTCAAGGTTTGCCTTTTTATTTTACCATATTTGCAAGTAAAAGTAAAATCATATAATTTGAGTACCATGCACATCGAGGGGCAGGTGTACACTGCCGGCCAAAAGTTTGAGACCACCTTGAAAAAATTACAATATTGAATAAAACTCCAAAAGTTAGTGCTC
>DWQX01007127.1:0-10481 GCA_018245475.1 Pharmacophagus antenor | reverse complement strand
ATATATATATATTGTATAAGTTTTATACATAAGCATATTTGAAACTTATACTGTCAAAACTCTTATTATATTATAAATAATTCAATAAGCAATTAAAGAAAGAATTATCAACGTTCTATGTTAATCTTGTACTGTGATTTTTGCTAGCTAGCAGATACTCTGCAATAGTATTTGTATATATTCAAAATTACAAAAGACTATTTGCAACAGATCTAGGACCATTGCAACTAGCAAACATTTGTTTCCCAGTTATTGCCGCCTACGCACCGCGAACAATGTTCCAAACAATTTTCGCTGTGTTATTGTTCGTATTAAAACTGCTCCCTCCCCTCCATTCAGATTAATTGACATCACAATACTAACGCTGTCCAATGCCAACTGCAAATGCCGCATTTGGAATTTATACGAATTTCGAAATAATATTTACGACATTTACACTTCATAATTTAACATAACAATGTAATAATTTTATTATCAATACATAACTAATGCAAATTTGTAACTGATTTACTGTACGACTGAGATATCAACGCATAGTCTTAACCGCTGGTTATATAGGTATAAAATTTCTAAAATATTACCAGATACTGGAAGAAGATTAATCTTAATATTAAATAATAAAATTAAATTATAAAATTACCAGGTCTCAGAGAAGTGGGTGTGTTACGGCCAAACAATGTTAATGACCTACTAACCATTGTATGTTACTTTATACGCAAATTGTTTTACTTACATTTTAGTTTTCAAAAAACTTTTTAAAAAGAAATCTAAAATAAAAAGTGTTTTTTTCCTAAAGATACGAGGTTACCGTAAAATTAAGTTAAAGAATAGTTTAAGAACTAAAATAAGTTTCAAACAAAAGTTATTACTTTAACAAAACTTACTATTTCACCGGGTTTCTTGATTTTGTTGAATTGTCAATAGATTCGCTTTACTACCAATGACATATTAAATTAGTCCAATTTAAGGCATTTACTAAGATAATACCTCAATATTCGAAATAAACAGCGAGGTTCTCATTAGTTTTCATCGTTGTCAGCCTGTGTCAGTCCAATGCCTTTCACCATATGCGGTCCTCTGAGTGACTTTATGTCGGTGGACTAGCCCAGCGGTAAAAGTTCAAGTTTCCGCTACGTGGGTGATCGCAGGGAGGACACACTGGTTGAAGACTTTAGTCTTCAGATATTGAGGAATTTGCGAGGTGAGGATGTGCCGGATTTTCCAAATGCTGCCCAGCCCAATCGAATGCGTCTATCAATCTCTTTATTGTAGTTACCATGGCCAAGTTGTAAGACCTGTCCGAGGTAGACATAGTCTTTAACCACTTCAATTTCTGCATCCTCAATGGATACCGGGCGGGGGATAACGAGGTCGTTAGACATGACTTGTCTATGTTCATCCGCTGCCCCACGCATCAAGAGGCAGCGTTGAGATCGTTGAGCATTCGGTTGAGATCCTTCAGCGATTCAGCCATTATGACTACATCATCCGTGATCGGAATTTGACGTTGATGCCTCGCTCCTTCCAGTCCAGCGTTTTAAACACGTCTTCTAGCGCAGACGTGAACAGTTTCGGGGATATAACATCCCCCTGTCTCACCCCTCTCTGCTGCTGGATCGACTTACATTGCTGGCCATGGATGCGAACTGTCATCGTCGCGGCGTCACACCTGTATTTCAGCACCTGGATATAGCGGTGGTCTACTTGGCATGTAAAGATACTAGAACAGACCACGTCTCGATACAATCAAAGGTTTTTTCATAATCCACAAAGGCCATACACAACGGCAAATTATACTTAGTGGTTTCTGTATAATCTGCCAAAGGGTATGGATGTGGTCCACAGTACAGTAGCCTTTACGAAACCCAGTCTGTTCCGGAGGCTGGGAGTCATCAAGCCTAAAGGAGAGACGATGCGTGATGACCCTTGAAAATATCTTATTAATATGGCTCAAGGGTGCGATCGGTCTATAAATCTTTAGCAAGGTTTTGTCACCGTTTTTAAAGAACGGGACAACCACACTTCTGGTTCATACCAATGGTGTAGTTCCATTGTGTAGATCGGTATTAAACAGGTGCTGTAGTACTTTCAGAACTGGAGTTCCTCCAGCTTTCAGTAGTTCTGTTGTATTACCATCCTCACCAGGAGCTCTACCATTTTCCAGTTGTTTAAGACCTATCCTAATCTCTCCTTGACTGATATTGGGGATATCCTCCATAAATTCGCGGAGGATATCCCCAACATCACGCCACGGAGCATTAATTTTCAAAGCAACAAAATTAAATCTCGAAAAAATCGCTCGAGATTCAAGAATAAAAGATTAGTTCGAAGAAAGGCTACGCAGTTGAAGCCGCATTTCAGGTCTTAAACTTAAGAATGAATATATTAGTATACATAGTGACGGCCGGCAGAAAGAGTTGAATGATACTACGGTATGAACATCATAAATGAATAGAACTGATGAATAAAAAAGTGTGAACCTTAGAGGTTTTTTAAAACAATAATATATCAACGATCTTTTTTATGAGCAATGCAATAACACAATATTAATTTCACGCGATGTGAAGTTAAAATGAGTAGCAGATGGTAAAACGTTGTCAATCAGAATACCTTGTCTCTCACGCGTATTACTGCTAAACCGAATTATGCTGCAATGGCAGGAAGTTGACAATGAGTATGGTAGTCAAGCTGGCGGGTTAAGATTTTACCTAATACCATCCAGACTTCTCTACTGATGTACTCAAGAGGCCTCCAGAAGGAACCCAGGACCTCTGCATTACAAGGACAGCGGTAAACCACTGCGCGGAGGCAGTCAAAATATGGTATACTAAAGTAAATCCTAAAGACTTATTGACGATGTGACTGAAAGTAGATTAAGTTTATAGTAGATGCAATCAGTGAAATTACCAATACTTCTAAATAGATAAACGTTCCAAGTAGTATCCAATAACAGCATGGATCGTAATGTACTGTGTACGTTTGTATAACCTAGAATTGCTAGCATTAGACGTGCGAGTGCGCGAGCGATCTGGCAACTTACGTAATACAAAATATTTATTTATTCAAGAGGACTGCACCTAGCGCAAACTCTTTGGAATTTTAATACTTACAAGGTTTGCTGGGTTGTAATCGAGGCTAAGCATCTTGAATTTTTATTTGGAAATAAACGTAATACATTGTGAATGCTTATAAGAAGCAAAACTTTTTCTGTGAATTATTCCTATGTTATTATTTTAACTTATTTCGATAAAATATCTTTTAATTTCACAAGAAATTATGAAAATAATGAACTTATTGTTTCAATTACCTACAAAGTAAATTTCAGCAGTAATTATGCAATTAACAAATATGATATATTGTTAGTAACACTTTTGCTCATGCATATTTGAAAAATAATAGATCATTCTGTTTTATTTGATTATTACAACACAATTTTATGCGGGACAGATTATAATATAGTGAGAAAATAAAAAGTTGATAATGTTTAATAGAATTAACACAATTTACTGACGTTGGCGATTAAATTCATAACTTGGTACAACTACACCATAGCATAAAAATATTAAAAAAAAAAGTGAAATCAGTATATACTTGACAGGTTTTGTCACTATAACATTTGGTCATCATCATCTGGTCGTGCATAATAATTTATAAATACTCGTTTTCTAAATTTTTAAGACCGATACATATATTAACCTCGATTTAAAGTAATCTGTACTCGCATTACTTCTTTTATTTCCATGTTGTAGCACAAAGACAATATTAAAATGAATATGTTATAGCTGCAGCTTCAAATTTTTAAATGTCAAAGTGTAGTTGTAAGTAATTTTGTTATACTCTGAAGTTTAAATATAACGTGAATCAATCCTATTAAATGCTGACCCATCCATAAATTCTTCTTCGAGAACATTGTAAATAGTTTACGGAGACAAACTTTAAGTTTTAATCATGTCTGTGGTTACTACATGTATTGGTATCTAAATTTTTTTTATTGTTGAACATTTGGTTTACTCTGCACTCACTGTGTGCAATATTAAAAGTTGCTGCAAAACTTTTTGAAATGTTCTATACCTTTATTAGTAGTAGTTAGCTTATCATTCAAAACATATTGTTAGTGAACTTGAATTTGAAAATGTTTTAATTATTTCTAAAATGGGTAGAATTTTTTCATAAAAAGACCAGAACTACTTCAGTGCAAGATGTAGAGGTATAACACGCAAAACATCCATTGGTATTTATACATATAAGAAAAAACTTGTGAACGTTTAATTGCGACGACCACCCATTGCCATTACAATAGAAATCATCGGAGTCAGGTTTCAGTACGTAAACCGTTGCTTCGATACCCACGTCGTCGTAAATAAAATTTAATTTAAACGAAATTTTAACAATAGAAACGGCCTTCCACTGACGCTCGACACCCATCACAAGAACACGTTAAACCCCGTTGTAATGAGAGATGATACGACTGACATATTAAGTGAAATCGTTGTTAATTTGTTAGCTTAGTATAAAATTTTCAACATGTATTCCGATTTACATACATATTGGTGTAAATATAAGTTATCATGATCGTCTTGAAATTTTGTTCATGTAAATAATTGATAACATGAGATAAAAAACTTGTTAAAATTCTAATACTTACAGTATTAACGAGTATAATCGATTAGACTATTGAGTATCAGTATAGTTCTTTTTTAACTTGTCATGTTTAAATAATAAACATTACTAGGAACAAAGTGATCGGAAAAAAATACATTTAATCGATTTATATAAAATTTCGTCAGTAATGTTATTTTGCAGCTTTGACAGCATTGTATATATATAACATATAACAATATTGTATTTAAACTGTCTTTAGTCTGCACGTAATATTTTTTAAGCACTAAGATACAAAGGACATTAAATAATCTTTATCCTATCAACTCCAAACTTGATGAGATTTGCTATAAACACTCACAAATTTTGCACCACAAACATTCATTTATTCCAACTTGACTGACGTTTTAGATCGTAAAATTTTATTTTAATTAAAAAGTTACCAAAGTTAGCACTCACAATCGTTAACAGTAACAATTGTCAAATAACCATATAACTATTTTTTTTTCTTATCGTTAGTAGTCAACGAGACTTGACGCTGAGCAAAATTATCTAATAGTTCTGTACTAAGTGGCAGGGCGCTGTAGCTAGTGTAGTTATTTGATTACTGAGTCATATTATTTCTCGTCTCCTAAACTAAGGACATTGATCGTAAATATAGGTTATATGTAACAATACGTTGTACGGTAAAACTTACACAGATTTTTATAGACGTTTAAATCCAAACTGTTACTATCTTCTATTCAAGTTTGTTGCAAGAATTACTCGAACAAAATCGTTGTAATAATTTTGACATTATTATGCAAGCTCTGTCGATATTATAGTCTGTAATATAGACTAGGTAACCCTCAACAAGCACAGAAAAGTGTTCAAGAATACTAGAAGTTTGTTCGAAGTGTAAAAATAATTATTATTCATTATTATCAAGGATTTCATTTGCGTAATACATTTTTATAAAAAGATGCGGATGGCAGAGAAATGTTTTATTTCAAGGAAGTTATGTAAATATTATGCCTTTGCATAAACATTTATATTGGGAAGTGTTGCGAGACGTTACGCTTTTTCAATGGACATGTACTTTTCTTTAGACTTTAGAAATTAGTTCTTTAAAAGTGTCGTGCAAATCATAATTATAGTAAAGGATCACTGTTTAACTACAAATTATTATAACAAATAATTTTATTGCAGTCTACATCATAATAGAAAATCAGAGAAATTTTTATAAAACAATTATGGCACCTATTTTAATCATGCTTCGACAGCACCTCTGCAAAGTAAACCAGTTAGTTACTTCAAAACACGTGCCTGCATATAGGAAGCAGTGAAAGCTCTTCCGCTAACTCCATATCAGATAGCTTAAAAAAAAGTGACTGAACCCAGCGCAAGTTATAAAAGTAATTGTATATGTGTCTAAGTAACATTTTTTGGTACGTAAATAATTTTACACGATACATACAGGTTGCATTTACACATAAGCATTAAAAACCTATAATTGTTAGATACTTAAGGAAAATAAAATTGTTTTCATTAAGTTAATCAAAAATTTTCTTAATTTATAGTTCAACGACTGATATTTAATAGTAATTCATTATTGTAACAGGAGGATTCCTCGACAATTGTGCCTTACAATTTAATTAAAAACGTGTAATAAGGTAATAAACAAAAAGATCTTTGCTCAGAAATTTCAAAGAAAGCTGAATGTTTGACTAATCTCTTATAAATTTGTGTTCTTTTTAAGCATCTTATAAAGAATAAGACTGCTTTATTTATAACTATTCAGTCGCAGTCGTAAGTGATCGACTCGTTTCTAGTTGTTACGTCGGATTCTTCCCAAATATTATGTTTTAAAGATTTTTAAAACGTGTTTGTGAAACTATGTTGTTAAAAATAAATTGGGAGATATAACAAGATCTCAAATTATAAGTCAACAGAACAATATCTTTTAAATTTTTTCTTTATTTTCTAGTACAGTTTTAATTTAAATATACATTATTATTTTATGGTATTTGCATTAAGAAGACATAATGCTAAGAAACGTTCTGATGCGATATCAATAACATACAATTATTTTATAAGTAAAAAAGCACATAGAATTTTTTTCGAAATTTGCTTTGTGCATTACGCAAGGGTAAAAAAGGAATATGCGCAGTTAGGCGTTGCGTCGCGTCGCGGCGACGGTACGCGCCGCTGTTTACGGAAGCGCGGCGGTGCGGCGCACCTACACCGCTTCTCAAAAATGATGAATGATTACTTTTTTATTTTTGTTGTCTCAAAACTCTCTTGTACTACTTACCAAACGAATTTTCACATTTACGCACTGAATATAGTTTGAAATAATTACGAAATACATATTATGGTCATATTAATTAGAGCGGAACTTACACTTCAACTGTAAGTAGAAAGTATGTTTCGATCTTCTCGATGCTTTATATGTCCGGGTGCCTGAAACCATGTGTTTTTTGTACAATTAAATACTTTCGCTTTTTATAATAATAGATTAAGACATCTTATTAGTTAACTGGCGAATACACACAATAATACTATAAGCAAATATAATATAAGATGACTGAAACGAATTTGCTAATATAAATATAATAAAAAGCAATATAATTTATTTGCATGAATAAGAAACAATATATACCAACAATCAAACGATTTTTTTTATTTTGTTTTTAGAACGTTGTTCTCGTAAATTAATTACTAGTGGCAATATGTTTGATGTATACGTATACGGGTGCGCGTTCGGTCTGAGAGGACCGCGCGGTTGCCTAGCAACGCAGCGTCGCCGGCCCGGCGCAGCGCGGCTTTGTACGGCGCGGCGCCAGTGCATCTCCTGGCGCCGCGCCGCCTGCCGTAGTTCCGCAGGCTCCCACACTAGCTCACTTGAGCGCGTTTGCATTTAGTTCAAAAAAAATCTGCAGAGTCTAATTCTGTGATGTGCCTCTTAAGCACGAGTGATAAAGTTAAATAAATTTACGTTGTATTTATATATTTTTTGTTATTTATATAATATTAAATCAGTGCTAATTATATATGAAGTTTGCTAAATACAATTGCAAGTTTTACACATTTTGTATACGTAATACATTAATTATAAATGTTTAGTAATTATAAAAGTACATAAATGTTAAGTGTATATTAACTTTTCAACTTTGAAGAGTCAGGTGTTTAAAATTTTGATAACGCAGTTATAGCCAATGGCATGAATGCCCCAGACAATTAAGATAGATAATGTACTACAACATACACCGATTACATTATTCAAGATAACAAGATAAGAGGGAGGAACGTACCTGTGGCTGGATATTAACTGCAAAGCTCATACAAATATGGAGTAAAATAATGATATTCATAATTAGTTGTAACATACATATTTATAATAAAACTAACAATACAGGCGGTGAAAATTTTTGATTTCCATATGATTGTATATTTTTGAGAGAAATAAAGATTCTTAAACTTTAAAATTATTAATAAACAATTCAATTCAGCATACGTCTTATCGTAAACAGTTACAAAGCCCATTAACAGCATACAACTTAAAGACTCAGCAGGCGTAATTGTGAATGCGAGTGCTCTTTCAAAAGAAAAATAAAAACAGCTGGTAGAGTATGAAAGAATGTCATGAAAATCGGCAGTTGGTGACCGTTCATCTGCTGCGAGTGCATGTGACGATCTTTTATTTAGACAAACCTTTCCCCCGAGGTTATTCACCCTCGCACGCGCCGGGCACGCGGGACATTAGAGTTATTAGGAAGGTCAGGGTTATACCTACTACATGACATTTAGACTACATTAAATAGCACTAAGCTAGTAACCTAAGGAATAAACGTAATGATCATCTTAATTGTATTCATTTATTTGGTATAACTCTGGTATAAAAAGGTATTAAACAAAATTTCAAATCGGCACACACTGCCCTTTCAAGACCAGTAAAATATGAATATATTAAAACTAAAAACTAAAAATATCAAGGACATTAAATGATAAATACATAATTTTCTAATTAAAAATATTTAAGTAATTTGTAAGTCAATATTATATATAAACGTTAAGATAATTATTAAAATACATTATCAAAAATAATACTTATGATTCTTTTAAAAGTATAAAATCTAATAGTCAGTTTCACGAAATATCTTTGGTAAATAATATTTTAACGTGATAAATTTTGTAAAAATGAAACGGGGATAATTGAGTATTGTGTCTGAAGTGACGTCACGTCTGTGTGCGAGATCTTGTATATGCTGGATGCCGCAGTGCAGAGGCGCGTGCTTGTGGCAGCCGCCAAGCGACGACCACTCTCTCTGTGATCCTGTTAACCAAATGCACCGCACACTTAGCCTCCCCCAGCCCGTTGACCCACCGAATACTAATAATAACTAGGACTGACAATGTTTGTCTGAAACTCATTACACATAATAATAATAAAACTATATTTTACGTGGAATAACTTTAAATAATAGTCATTGTAATCCATACAAAAACAAAAATAATTTGTTTTCAAAATAGTCACAAAACTTGGCGGACATATATTTATGAAATTTCGGATTATTAAACCCGATCATCCCTGTTAAAATTTAACAAAAATTTTATAGCATCAGAATCTTTCATTCTTTTGAAATAATAAATTAAACCTATCGTTCTCATTATCGTCTCCAACGGACACCAGCCAGAATATATTGAATGAACCTTTCTATATCGCACAGCGCTTTTGATAATTTATCATTAGAGTGTTAATATGTGATAGAATAAAAAAAAATAAGTGAAATATTCCGTTGTATAGGAGTATACTCCATTACTCTAAACATGGTTTTCATAATTGAATGCACAAAACAGTGAATAATGAAAAGAATTCCAATCGTCGAAATATATAAATTACCCGTATGTAATGGGAATGGAAAAATAAGTTTGTGGTGTGTAAATAAGCGATACTGGAGATTGGAAATTTGGAGGCGGCATGCGGTCGAGGCAGCGGCGCGCTTGCGACGCAGACGCGGCGCGCGCGCTGCAGCGACTCGCCTTTGCTCTGTGGCGCGCCGCGTTCTACCTGCAGAGAGGCAGACCTCGCGCGACACGATCCCGGTCTCAATGCAGTCCGACTTTACCACAGGGTCAAAGGATTTTTACGGTTCGTTTAAGAATTTCGTTAACACATTTTCGTCCTGATTGTTAGAATATATCAGGCTATATTTAACATCGACTTATGGTTACGTAAATAAATGGTTTAAAGGTCTTATGAAAATTTTTAACTTCATTTTATATTTTTATCTACTCGGAAATATTTGTCTGTGACCATTATTACATAGTGTAAGTTGCTACAAAATTTACTATCCCGCATCAAACCTTAACATTTTCTTGACAACGCATCGCTGACTATAACTTTTATGTACATATTACATAAGTAAGTATCTTCGGTTTCAGTTGTTTAACAACTCGATTCGATTAAAGAAAAAATCGAAGCAATGTTAACATTTATAAATACTTGAGATATTAATGTCCCCCTTGTATTTAATATATAGAGAATATAAACAGCAACAGGCATAGTATAAACATTTTCTAAATCGGTGCAGTTTGATTGGAAATAAATCCAGGTTCCTGTTTATAAAGTAACTCGAGTGTGTGTTTGGTGTAAATCAGGAGGCGGTGATTAGTGCGACGTACAAAAATAACAAGTGTGAGCGGTGCAGCTGCACTACGCACCGAGCGCCGGATTGTGAACACAATTGGATTATGCCAATTTCAGACGATTGCAGCGCTTTGTATGTCCGACGGACTTGACGCTGTAGCCGTACGGAATACGATGATCCGTCACTATTAAAGCGCGCTTATGTAAAGATGTTGCATATATTGTATTCTGATATATATATATATATATATAT
>DWQX01007126.1:0-10482 GCA_018245475.1 Pharmacophagus antenor | reverse complement strand
GTTTTATATATATATAATAAGATATTCTGCCTAACAGCACTCGTACTGTAGTCACTATGAGGCACGATAATAAAGAAAGCGCGACTTTTTCATCTACCACACAATGTTAGCAATTTGTTGTAAGGACTCAAATGATACCTTTTTTTATAACCTGACAAATATAATTGTAAAATGGAAGTATATGTATAAAACTGTCGACAAATGCTTTAACATAAAAGGAAAAAGGATACCAGACATTCTTTATTTGTCTCAAGTGATGAGTAAGTACAAATGCCTATGTGAGAGAAGTACAAATCCGATTAACGTCCCAACTTACAAAGGCGGACCGCGTATTTACCCATTCGGGCTTCAAAAGATTATAATTTTGCTTTATTTTTGTTATTGGTAAAAAGGCTTAAATAGCAGTGACCGTGGAATTGTAAGCATAATGGTGCAGGATATTAAAAGCTTACGGCTCAGTCGGCATGCTCAAAAGTACGCTTTATAAGGAAGTTTTAAGTCGTAAGATCATCGCACTATGTAGGTCGCAACCGTCATTCCGTAGTCGTACATTCTGCTCTGAACTAATAAGTTACATCTATTCCCTTAGCTCTACTGTCTACAATCGAAATTTACAGCTCCTGTAACAGAATTAATTAATTACGAGAGACGACCGCATATTGCTTAACATGCTCCCGGGTTGTGTAAGCAGGTTAAGTCAACGTATATGATCTATGTAAATGCCGCATTGTATGCTCATGTTAAGTTATTGGATTTTTTATCGGTTATGGGCAAACACTAAGCCTCCATTTCACCTGATGTTAAAGGACAATCAGGCCATAGATAATGAAGTGTGTTCGCCCATAATACATCTGGGTCCCGTATGTATGACTACTGGAACAGCAATGATGTAATGGTAGTAGGTTGACATTGAGTATGGTAACTAGTCAGGCGAGTTTGAAAAACCCTACCACCATCCAGACTTCTCAACTTTGGGGACCTCCCCGGAAACCAAACTACGATTCAAAAAGGCAAATAGGTATTGCGCCACGGAGGCTGTCAATATTGGATAACCGATATCTATTAATTAAAGCAAAATAAAAATAATTCAATAATTGTAAGTTGAACATGTTTGGTATAACCTGAAGAAGACTAATATAATATAAAAGACTAAAATAAAAGAAATTACCAATTTATATTTATGAAGTTCGCAGATGTGAATAGCATTTTTAGGTAAAATAAATAAATTAGTATAATTAGATAGCATTATTAACTGAATGTCATAAACGAAATTTAGTGTCGTAATAAAGTTTAATTTCTAATTCATTACTATAATTATGAATATTCGTATGTTAATGATTTAGAGCACCACGCAATGATAAAATCATAATTAAATTTGTAGTAAAACTGCCTTTATTGAAATCACATCCCTTCCTACTAACAAAATACTGAATAATTACTAATTCAGGTTAGAACCCTTTAAAACTTATATCTTAATACGATAAGCAGAAAAATATAACGCATAATTTTAAAGTAAAAAATACATCCGTTTTTTGAGAACGATCCTCTTGTTTACAATTTGTCACAGAATTTTTTGAAGTTTTACATTAGCTTGCAAGAGCACGGTACAACGTGAAGTTAAGTGCTACTTCGCAAAGAAATGCAAACATTCAAGATTTGCAAGCAGAATTAATTTGTACTGTTGTTTTTTGATTCTGATGGCACGAAAACTTTAATAAATAAAGACATAAAAATCGAAAATTGAATCTTTTGCTGCAATTCTTTAGAAAAACATTTACTACACGATTAATTTAATATTTTATGCACATTATTCTTACAAGCCTGAAGGTGTAAATACCAGTAGTTTACTAAATAGCGTGTGAGACATTAAGTCACGTTACCTTAGTAAGATTACTACTTACTCCGTTCTCTAAATTAGAATACAGTAATGTTTGCATAATACTGCTGTGTGACGGTAAAAATAGCCGCTGCTGTAATACTTACATAGATGCTCTATAGTAAAACGAAAAATTCTTTTACTAATATTTTACAGATTACTTGAACGTGTTGTTATCTGTTTTGAACCTTTTTACGAGTATATACAGTTGCAGCAGTGCACTCATTCGTTAATTTTTATAGTTTAATTTCCGGAACTCGCAAAGAATGAATTGTTGACTGACATGGATAGTTGGTTTCAATATCTGAGGCCGCTTGGTCTTATCGTACCAATTCTGTGCTTAGTACAGAAAGGACAAAGTAAATTTACAACCATTAAGATTAGATTTATAAACATTAAGATCATAGTGATTTTTATTATTTTAATTACCACTATCATTATAGTTCGTCGACTAAACAGACGTTCCCAGTAACTGGGTTGTACATTACAATTCGGACGAATATACAAACTTTATTGGAGTATCCAATTTATTGTACGTCATAAATAGTTTTTTTTTCACGTATTGAAATTGTATTAAGTGGTTAAGTTCTTCAACTGTCGAAGTTGAAGTTGTATTTCTTTACATGCATTAGGGAAAATAAATAAAAGTGTTTTCTAACTCGTAACGATGTTCGAAATGGTATTAATTAAGAAATAACTTATAAAAGATACTTATTTATAAATATAATATTATTTTTTTATAAGAATTCTTTTGTTAATTACGTTAAAGTATAACTATCAACTATTTGTATAGAATTTATAATTACTAAATATACTGTTTTTAATAAGGAATATCACTATTAAGATTTGTTTTATTCTTTTCAGAATATCAGAGGTAGCTGACAAAAATGCTGACAAGGTGGTTAGCGCTAGCGTTTTTGGCGGCGACTTGGCGAGCCGCCGATTCCTGCAGTTGTGAGCCAGAGCATGTACAATCACGTTTTTGCAAAAGCGATTTCGGTAGGAAGATTCGTTTTATTATATTAAAAAACTCATTAATACGGATATTGATTGAATGTTGGTAATTTTTAAATATTCGCAATTACAGATTGTATCAGTGTAATCGAAATTTTTAAAAGATTATACGGATATTTGTATTAAGAGGATATACAGGTCCGTATTCGGTAAGGGTAGGGTAAGGTTCCGAGATATCATTGAATCAAATCACCACTTCGGTTACATAACCGGTTACATAAATATTTTTATCGATTAGGCGCAGACATTTAACCTTGGTTTTACATGATGTTAAATGAAAATGAGGCCGTCAATGATTAAGCGTGTTCGTCCAAATTACTTTTAGCTCTCACATGTATGACTGCTGGAACATTACAATGCTGTAATGGTAGCAGATTGTCATTAAGGGTGGTAGGTAGACAAGTGAGTCCGAAAAGCCTACCTATTCAGACTCCACTACTCCAACAGCCCGGAACCTTGGACCTTTGCGTTACAAAGCAATTGAGTAAACCACTCCGCCACAGAAGCACCCAAATACCGGAATAATAAAGTGTCGGTGAAATACAAAGCTTGTTACATATACAAAAATGAAATATGTTTTAAATGCAGTAATAAATATTTTTATCCTTTCAGTGATCGTTGGAAGAGTACAAAAATTATTTAGAGGAAATGACACTTACGACGCATACAAAGTGAAAATTCGAAACATTTACAAAGTAAGCGATGTTTTCTTGCATTATGCCCGGTCTTGTATTGTTTTAACGAGCATTATATGTGAAAGCACGACGGCGGCATTACGTAATACATAATTCAAGAGCGCGTTCGAACATTATACGAATTTCGTGTATAATATAAAGAGTCCGTGGATAATTGGGAACAAGTAGCATTTTGACTGTTGTCACGTCCAAGCGTTTAAACTTTCGTAATTTTTTTTGGTATTGTTCCAAATATCTCGCTATTAACGTTAACGCTCTTTATACACGTAGAATTTGTTGACCGTATTTCATATGGTTATAATGGTTACGTCAAATACATAATTCAATATAACATTTTATATTGATATTTACAGTGATTACTATTTAGTATGCAAAGGGACATTTAATTCATGGACTCATTGTTTAGGAAACGAAACTTTTTATATGTCTATTTTGTAAAGGCATTAGAACCCATTATTCTGCAAAATTAATTATAATAATACATAGAGACAAGGAGAATGTGATCAGTTGAGTTCAGATATTAATGATTTATATATTTTTCTAAATCATTGAATAAATATTAATAATGATTACGGTCAAAGTTTCACAATTTGAATAGGCCACGAGAAAGCAAAAATCAACCATATATATATTTTTTAAATAGTCGTGACGTTTTAATATCTCCATTTCCCTATAGCGATAAACACAGAACTCATCGTCGACTTAAATGTGTTATATATTCCATGCTACTAATGAAATTATTAAAGTTAAAAATATTAAAACCAGTCACTTTTCTTACTACAAAATTAACTCTTAAACGCATAGACTTGTAGGTTGTAACATTATCCTAATACTTACAGATGACTGTAAAGGCTTCGAAAGCACTAGAATCAGGACGATTATTGACACCCTCTCAAGAAGCTTTGTGTGGTGTAAGTCTTCAGCCTAGGGAGACCTATGTTATAACAGGTACTTATTTTTGATTTCAATAATTTAATATTAAGTTTTAATTTAATAACTATAATCATAACAAGAATTCTCATCAAGAACAAAACATTATCCTGTTACTCTCCCATCATTAGTTAAATTCGTACTGTGCTAGTACTATATAGTGATTTTGTGCAATTGCATGCAATAGGTAATTGTTTTAGTAACATGTAATAATAATGGATGACCTCAATACATAAAAAAATTGCAGGCCGCGTTGTACACCTACAGGCACATATACATTTCTGTGGGTATATTAACAAATGGCGGGACGTGACACCACGACAAAGAAAAGGTTTCAGGTTACTATACAAACAGGGCTGTGATTGCAAGGTACGTTGTTCCCAGTGCAAACTAATAAGACCTTTTTAAAACTTTGCACTAATATTACGGCAGTGTTAAAATTTGGTATAGATATTATTATTTAAACTTTTTCGGGTCTATATCGCGGCGCGCTATTTGCGACCATGGCCAATCCAACTCGCGCCGCAACAACGAGAAATTTTAGGTAGGTACCTAGTGAATAATTACGCGATATATATCCGAAAAACTTTAAATTATAATGTGTACAGACCGCAGAAGTTTAAATTCGGTGTAGATAATTAAATTAAAAAAATAATAGAAGCAGTGATTGCCAGCTCTGGTCAAAAATATTGCAAAATCGTATCTAGACAAAAGTTTTCCAATTGATTCTTCTTTGCTGAACAGGATAAACTTAAATTTGATATATACGAATATTACGATGTAAATCGTTTTAACGCACGTCTAGTTATTAAAGTATCTAGTTATTCTCATTTTCATAAATTGTAAATCGGTCACAAAATAGTAAATATTAGAACAAAATTTTAAATGTTTGCCAAAATTGCACTTCAGCTTCATACAAATATTAGACTTGTACCTCATAGGTTACTTGTGCTGTTTATGTTGTTTATAACAAAACAGTCGTGTTTAACATCCGACGAATTTCTTACGTAATCAACAAACAGTGGTAAGAATTTGTTTTCGTAATATATTTCAGATTAATTTCTATAATATTTCCTTAATAAATATTGCATTTTAAAAATAAACTTTCGTTGTCATTAGTGCACATTTTACATTCTGTCTAGCATTCCTTAAGCAACTTGTTCTTTTGTGTTTTAATATAAAACCGTATATTTACATATACTAGGGTAGAACTTATTTGTTTGGTTATTTATAGAGTTAGTTTTTATTTGTTAACCCATTCTAAAGGATGACCCTAGGATCATTTTTTTTGTAAACTTCATTTTTAATTAAGAAATACCTATTTAATTTATATTACTTGGAATGATTATAGCACATACGATGTAAAATCAGTTCCATAACCATGCAAATGGATCTGCATCCAGTTTCAAATAGAACTTTCAAAATTCCAAATAATAAAAATTCAAAATGTAGTCTTAAAATTTCATAATCGAAATTTTCTCAGGTGCGCGTAAGACAGCACCGCACAAAGTCACCAAACACGTGCGTGACCAACTACGACGACTGCTACGAGCGGCATGGAATCTGCCTGCACGACCGCGAGCGACGCTGCCGCTGGACAAGGTGACGTAAACTACTCGTACATTCATATCTATACATGCACGGACTAAACTTAAGCAGCCAGGAGTAATAAGTCTGCCGAGAACTAGCCTCATCATTAACGCTAACAAATTGTCATTAATTCATTGAGTATTTTTCTGTTATAAATGACTATATCTCAATATCTCGGTTTTTTCATCAATTTTTTTCATCATTATCAAAGCTTAGTTTCAGAAGTAAATAAGATACAATACTTATTTCTTTTAACAGATTTTATAAACATATCTAGTTAAATACAACATCTGAAGAAATTTAATTTTGAACATCGTTCTTGTAAGAATAGCGTATTATGCAACTTAAAGTAGAAAGTATAACTTGTTCTGTAATTCGGTAACCGTGGATTCAATATATGTAAGAGAATTCGCTAAATGTTTTTTGAAACCGTATTTTTAAGCAACATTACATTTTTTTCGTAAAACGTATAAAGATTTATTTAATTCTTAAGTAAAGATATAATTTAATTTCTGAAGATCCTACTTAATCCTTGACATTAAAAACAGTGTGTATTGAAAAAAGAAATATTATTTTTAGTCTGTGTACTATCAGTCTGTGTACTAGTATCAGCTTGGTATATTGAGATGGAAATGCCAAGGATAATAACAATTTATGCATTTTAAAGCTGTGTAAATTCTGACAAGTAATAAAATGAACAATGTTTCAAGAATTATTGAATTAGCTACTGTGGCGAATGAAACATCCCATTGATGCCGATTCTATATTAGTGTTTTGAACGCAAATGTTTACGTTACAGGGCCCCAGCCCTCACGAGGTGTCTGCAGAAGCCGCACTTCAATAGTACGATGACTTGATTCACGCCGCCGATTCGACGCAATGTTATTTGTAACAAACATTTGTATAACAGGACACGCCTTTGAAAATTCAAATGTTACCTTTGTTCTAACTAATAATTCACGATATTGAAACAAACATGAGTTACTAAGCCAAAATGTTCATTCTAACACAATTAGTAAGTTATATTTTATATTTAATATTAGTGCTCCGATATAGATGTTAAAATCATGAGATCGTCTGTACTGTAACACGCAATCTGGATTGTCTCGGAGTGCCTTAATACCCAATTTATTTAATTTTTTTATGAACGTTATATGAAACGCAGGCAGCATGCATTTTGGCTATAAAATTGTAATTGTGTGTATGTCATGACAAGAGATTGTCTTAAAACTAAAAAGTCTTTGTAATGTTTTATAAATAACGAATTTAGGCGAAAACTATTATTTTATTTGTTATCATTGGATTTTAATGTTGTTCTAGTACGCGACGCAATAAAATTCGACCGTTATTTGTATTATTTATTTTAAGTTATATTATTATTTATATTTAAGTTAAATTTGTATATTAACAAAAATAGAATAACGAGTAGATAAAATAAAGATATAAGGAATATATTTTCTTATCATTTATAACATAGTCAAAACTGCGCCTGAAAATTAACGTAATGGTACTTACCATGTCGGTGTAATTATGATAGTAGGTCTGCTCAATTAGAGGGAAGTTTTCTCTTCCAAGACGTCGCTGCAATTGTAGGAGATGGCCGAATACCCATGGTCGATCCTGTATTATAAAAAAAACTTATGGAATAACAATATTGGTAAATTTTATTGTACCATACCTCAATAATAACAAAATATAAATTTGTTTTCCTTTGTGCGAAAAATTGGTCCTTTTTGTGGGGAATTTAACTCCCACTATTAGTATTTGTTATTGAATTTCATTCTGATTAATTGCCTAGAAAAATATACAATATTTATATATAATAATATAAACCTGAAAGTGGTAAATGGAGTTCAGACTGTTGATGGAAGGAACTCCGCCAAACTTCAATCCAAGTAAAAGTGCGCGATGGTCGGCACCGGCGTCTCTAACGTTTTGGCGCACCAGTACGAAGTCAGGCCTATGTAAACAGTTACAACTGTACAGTTGCTGAACTAATAACATTTTTAACCTTATAACATATAAACTTAGTTTTATATCTAGATAAAATTTCATACAGAGTTCAGGAAAATCTTTTCATAAATATAAGATTATAAATAATTATCCAGTTACAGATTAAAGCAAACACTAATAACGATTAAGATTTATAATTAAAACATTATAAATAACTTTTTTCAATATTAGCCGTAAATGAAATTTTTAAAAACATATTCAACTGTAAAAATTACTATTACATAACTATTACTTGTTACATTTATTTGTATTTTTTTCCCTAATTATACTTTTTAAGTTAGTTTATAGGTAAATCAGTTCCCATTATCATAACAAATTATAATAATATATTGTCATACTTAAATTTCTATTATGTAAGTACTTTATGAATAATAACTGTAATATTTATGACTACATTACATTTTGCAGATATTATTTTTGAAGTGTTTAAATAATTAAAAACTAAGTTAGTTGAACAAAGAACCGCTAAAACATAAGTCCAATAATAACTGCAGAACTTTTTGATAGGAAAAAGTTTACCACAAATCCTATCAAACAGGGTGACAGGTAAATTTTAAAGTAGCTAAGTTACAACAGTTACAGAAGTTTAATATTACCGAACATTTATTAATCATACTAATAACATTTTTATTTCTTGGATGTAGAACTTTTACAGCACCAATATTTAGTTTTTTAATCGGCATTTACTGCGATCCTTATATATTTATTTGCAAGAAGCATACTTATTATATTAAGAACAAATTAAAAACTTTAACACTTACTTAAAGCATCGGGTGACTTTGGTACCGCTCCGATACACCGACATCGAGACATTAGAGCCGTCGGAGTTTGCAGTTACCGATAACTCCTGCACAAACAATTCACTCATAATAAGTACTAGTATGTAAAAGCCCAGATATAAAAGTTAGTGATTTTAGTTACTTTTGTCACTTATTTCCTACTAAAAATTACTCAGTTCAAATATCTTTAAAAATCTTGGTAAAGATTTGTATTCGGGAATAAATTTATGTAATAATTTATACTTTGTTGCCACCAAATAATTCAGCTTTTTGTAAAAACTATATTTATTGTACTATTTACAAAATGATGACGCCCTACATCTATACCGTAATATATAGTTACATAACTATGTATTGTAATGCGTTACTTGCAGCCAGCTTGCGTCATTTATGAGGCTTCTAATTACGCGACCCATTTAATTAGATATTATCGAAGAGTATTTATAGTGAGAATAAAAAAATGTAAAGAATATTAACAAAAACTGAATATTGCACTTGTCTCTTTGACATGAAAGATGTAATCTGATTACCCCAATAAGCCAACACAACGCAAAACGCTGTGATGATAACTATCTGAACAGTCTCCACCAACACAGGCTACAAAATGCCCAATAATAATAAACGAGTATAAACTAACCTTGAACTCAGCTTGCTCGACACGTATATCCCACTCGCCTGGCAAGCGACGTCCCCGGAAGTACTTGGACCAGTCGGTGTTCTGATCATCAACCACTAACAGTGTAACGCAGCGGTCTCGGTTGTATCCCCGACCCACGGAAGCGACAGAAGTTACACTGCCTATAATATAATATATTTTTACCCTCGTTTAACATATAATTAGAACGATATAGTCTGCTCAATTAGAATAGTTATATTAACACTAGATTTACCGACACTTATTTTAGGTTTTTTTTTCAGTCTGTAGTAATTTTGCGAACTATTGTATTCTCATTTTCCTTTTTTGTATTAAAATGTGCAGAGCAATGTTGCTAAACGCGGTGTAAAAAAATAAAAAAGTGATTACGCATATCAGTATACGGAACTTTTTATCCAGGGTTGGTCCGTCAAAATGAGAGTTCCGGTAAGTCTAGTATTAAATTTATTACTTAATTCAGTACAATAACAATGGCTTTAAAATTGGTCTGTATAATTATGTAATTATTAAAAAAAAAAAACAACCCCAAATATCGATAAATCTCTTGAATAAACGTTTTATTTCGGCGCTATATACTTTTACAAGAAAACAGATGTATTTATTTTAAATTGTTCTCATAAAGTTTAATAAACGCTGGTCCCATAGAATCTAATTAGTAATGGTTATGTAGACACCCGGTGTCAATCTCGCGCTTTTCGCGGATGACACAGCTCTTTATGTCTCGGGCAATAGCCTTCCCAGGTTGGTGCGAAGCCTCCGGACTGCGAACGGGCGGCTAAGCGCCTGGTTTCGCATCTGGAGGATCGACATCAACCCGGAGAAGAGCGAAGGCCTGCACTTCTCATTGAGAAAACCCAGCGGCAAAAAAGCCGCGCGCTTCAATTCCCCGGGTGTAATAACCCTCTTCGGCCGTGTAATTCCTTGGAAGGA
>DWQX01007125.1:0-10485 GCA_018245475.1 Pharmacophagus antenor | reverse complement strand
AGGTCTTTAGTCAAAATTCGTTGCGTAGTGCTTCGTGAAATTTGAAGTTGTTGAGAACGATGACGAATTGATGTTTTCGGGTTTTCGGCGACACTAGTTTACAGCAGCAATGTTTTCATTAGACCGACCGGTACGTTGACGCAAAGTATCTCTATAATCTATAATCCGACCCAGTTTCTTCAAAATTTTTGTCCACTCCTCGAATGGTTGACACATTAGTTGCACTTCCTCAGTTGAAAATTTTGCGAAGTTTGCGAGCGGTTTCAGCTTAACTTTCCTCATTTTTGTAATGAGTTTAACGCGTTGTTTTTTCGAAAAGTGCTCCATTTTTAATAATCGTGATAAACAAAGGTGACTGCTGTCAAAATTCAGAGTTGCCATTTGAACGATTTGAAGAAAAAAAAATCCAATTTTAAAAAGTACAATCTTACTGAGACACCATTTAGTAATTCGTAACCCTACTGATTAACAGACCGGGTTTACATGCACAAAATATTGCATTTTATATTGCACATTATATTAGCAACAATAAAATATGATCTAAATTCATTGTAAAATAGGTTGTTCAAATGATCATAATAAAGCTAAGAATCGGATAATAAAATAACTGGTGAAGGATTATTTTTATCGAAATATAATTATTTAGTTAATAGACCACATCTTAACATTACAAATAATCCTTTGCCAATAATATTAATATGTAATTTTAATTAAAACGGAAACTGCTGAAGCGGGCAACCCTACGTTTACATCATTTTTGGTTTTAAGTGCTGAGTTAGTCTTGGATGAACGGTGGTAGTGAGTAAATTGGGAAGTAGTTATCAGAAGTGTTTAGTTTGAGCGGTTAGCAATACCAGATGTAAGTACTACCTCAGGAGAGCTTGAGTTATCAAACTGGCAGTGAATTATATACTGAATGTGCAACAATTGTACAGTTTTCTTTTCCCTGTGATTCCCTCTTACAATTGTTGTTGCGAAAATAAAGAAATGGATAAAAAATTTATTGCTAATTAAGCATCCTGAAAAAAAAATCCAACAATTCATATTATTTTTATTGAAGTTACGAATCAGCCTTACTCTACAAATTTTTACATGAAATGTCTAAAAATATTCATTGTTTGCAGAAAATATCTAAAAGCACCATCTAAAATATAAAATGTTAAAAGAGATTTGTATTAATAATTTAGCAACGAAAATGTCTATTATATCTCAGACGTATTACTAGATGGCGTCATTATCAATTATAAATATTTTTTCCGTTTTGAATATTGATCAAGAGATAGTGAATGAAAGTACTTATTGGCAGGAAAACATATGTGAACGATTAAAAATATTACAAAGTATATATTACATTGATCTCAAGCAAAAACTTTATTAATGCCTTCTGAATTACCTAAATAGTTTAATTGATTAGTAATTTTATATACAATATTAAATGTGACAGTTAATTTTTTTGTTCTATCAGTTTTAAATTATCAATGATTTTTGTTATCTTGATTTTTCCCACTAGTTCATAACATAATAGTTATGATGTTTAATTGCGCATTGATAAAATAGCAGACTTTTAAATAATGTATCAAATAACTTACCAATCATCGAAACACATCGAAATAAGTTAAATATGTTATAATATATAAAACTATGGAAAGAAAAAATAGATGAATAATTATATACTTTCACATCTTTCCAAAAATAAACTTACGTATGTATTTTCGCATTGGACTGTCTCTTTACTCTCTACTCTAATAACATAGAGAACTATAATTAACAATTAACTCAAACAATAAAATAAAATTCGTCATAGATATGACGTCGAGACTATTCCATAAGCAGTGACGACGATATATATAAAACCGGTTTCAAAGCAGAAAACAACACGTAAGAGACATAATACATCTGAATGGATAATATTTTTTTGTCTAGTCCACGACTCTAACGTTACTGATTTGCATTCCATCTAGAAGAATAATGACGAAAACATATATGAAATCAAAATAAAATAATTACACAATTAAAGAAAAAAAGGTTTATCATGTTTATTGTCAATTCATGCAATAAAAATTTATTTTTAACACATGACTAAAAAGAATAAGTTTTATAGATTGGAATAATTTCTGCACAAAACATAACGATTAGATGCTAGCGTTTTTTTCCCATAAATAAATAAAAATAATTTCTAGCATTCACCCATACTCTTTCAGAATTCAAACAATAATTACGCTTGCATGTTTGTCAATGATTGGTCACCATTAGACTGCTCTAATTAACCCTTAAATACATCATGTTTCCCTAAGTTATACACCGAAATTTATCACCCACCACTTACATATAATTATACTACACTTGTATATAATTATATACGTTAACAGCAATGCTAAAAATGTGTCGGCTTTCCAACGTCGTCATTATGCATTCGAGATCATGTACACAGGTTTTTATATGAAGGGAATTGAAATTGATTTGTAGAGGCAACAATAAGATTTTAAAGGTAAACACATTTATAATACGTCTCAAACACGTATTCTCCCAATGTTTTTTACATTCGTGAAATAACAGGATACACACAATATTAACTACCCATATTACGTTGTAGTTGAAACGGCATTACCGATGAGTTATCGACCTAAGTACTGGTACATGCTGAAAGGCACCCGTCATATTTCTGACTGACATTGTTTTAAAAATAAATCACAATTTAACTTAGAGTAAGTCCCAGCACAAAACCTGACAATTTGTGAATAAGAAGATCTCTAAGAGCTGTAACGAAACATCTTTGCCCATTTTGTTTATTATTTTTATTTCTATTGTCAAGCTTAAAACTCTCTTAATAAAAGCGGACTTATAGCATAATGCTCTGAGATAAGTATGTGTGTGTGTATTGTGTAAGATTTTAATAGCCAAGTTGTGTTTACACATTTCATAGTTGATTAGGATGACATCTGTTTATGTATTGTATAATAATATATTGAACGATATATTGCATTAAACTTCACTTTTGTGTTATAACTTATATGTGTATTAGTTACATGTATGAATAAGAAAATATTATTATAAATCAAATATAATTTGTATAGCTCTAATCCTAATAGTTTGTGATACGTATCTAAAAAGTAATAGTCACTCTGTTGGACGCTTTGCGCGAATCTAAAAACAATATATCAAAGCAATGTTATTCAAAAAATAGGAAATAAACGCTAAATATGACAGATTTAGTAAAAATTACATTAAATAACCAAAGGATTAGAATTGTATATTAATATATGAATAAACGGAGATTTAATACCGGTAAAGTAAATATGTAATTATATATATATATATATTTCAATAGCTTGAAGCGTTTTATTCATTTAATATTAACACGTTCACCTTACAAAATTTATACGTTGTTATAATTAATAAACACTTGCGAATATTAGCAAATTATCTCGGTTTGAATCAAATCGTCTGTGGTGTAACCGGTTTTTACTTGTTATTTAAAACAAAAACTGGAATATTTGTATGACGGATAGAAGATGTTTACGATATTCCGACAAAAAGAGTGTATTTATTTTATTTTATTTTTTAGTAAAATATAATTGCCATATTTAATATCGCGAAATAATAATTAACTCTATTTAAATTTAATTTAAAGAATACTGTGACAAGTCGAGATCTGCATATTTACAGTGTAATAAGTAAATTAATGTATAAGTAACATTAACAAATTAAAAAAGAAGACAACTCTTCTTTGAATTAAAAGTTAATATTACAGAGAACTACTTAATGATAGCCAATAACGTCTACATTACGCAAATAAATAAACAAAATAAAAATAAAACCGAATTATGTTTGAATTGAAATGTAACTAACAGTTGAATTGGATTTATTAATTAGGAATTTTTATTAATACAAAGAAACAGGCATAAATATGTGTAGGGTTTGGGACAACACACGTCATTTTAAAGTCCGTTTCCCTAATATTTCAAACGGATGCCAATAAATTTCCGTATTTAAATGAAGATTCGCGTTGGCATCAGTCGGGAGCGAGGGATTCCCATCATATGTGAAAAGACTATAGTTATAAACGCGCATACGGTGAAATTTTTCAATCGGCAACACAGTGTTCGATCGACCAGTTATCTCGACAAAGTTCCTATAAAAATATTAAAAGAAATTATAATTATTGTTTTACATATTAGCAAGCTTACAACAGCATCAAAAACACCGATTTAATTGTGGCGAAAGTGAAATTTACTGTTTTAAAATGTGGAAATTATTTTTATTTTTCACTGTCATCACATCTTATACGGTTTATGCAGGTATTATTTGATTTTTTAATGAAAATAATATAATTTAAACGTTGCTTGATAAAAAATTAGAAAGACAGAAAATATTTTTATTTATTAAATTTTTTTAACTTATAATCATTTACACTATGAAAACATTTAATATACAACCTTCACCAGTCATGTGTGGTCTTTCGAATGGCGTAATTGTGGCTTTAAATTCCATTGACGAAAAATCGCCAGTCTTGAAGGTAGCTAGAGAAAAGAAAAAGACAAAGCTAATTTAAAACAATATTGCTAACAACATAAAAATAAGAAGACTTATATCTTTCAACGCGATAACAATAATTATGTTTGTCTTTGTAAAAGGGTTATTTTCTTATATTTGTTAACAATGTGATGAATTTAATAATTACTATACCAGTAGTTAAACACACTTTATTGAAATAAAATAAATAAATATATAAGTAGATTGATAGGTAGATAATAACGGTGATTTAATTTAATAATAATTATTCTAAAGGTGTAATTAAATGTGGACCTAACGAGGTGTTAGACGAATGTCCGTCTAACTGCACCGATTCTTGTCCAACAAGAAACGAGGAGTTTATCAATTGTAGACGTCCAAATAGAAAGAATTGTCCCGTACCGAAATGCGTGTGCCAATTCAATTACCGACGGTCTGAGAATGGAACGTGTATACCTACAAGGAAGTGCCGTGAGTATTTTTAAGGCGCAATTCACGTTAGCCAAATTTTTTGAGAGTAGAATAAAACACTTTTATTACACCCAGACATAATTTGTCAGATATGTCATACGAAAGTTTTCTTGGAATTTTTAAATTGTCCTTTAATTTTTTTTAAAGTACCTGATTACTCTAGTTAAAGCTAAAAGGGGCGAACCTGGACGGATCTGACAGTGAGTGATAAGGTACCAAATAATAATAATAATAATTTTACTCGTGCCTGAACTGTAGATGATACAAAATCCAGTGCAGCGTTATAGCTACATTAGTGTTTCAAAGTCAGGAGCAGGCATACGCTTTCTAAAATTATCAGGTATCAACCATTTAAAGTTGAAAACCAACAAAGTAATGCAACAGTATAATAAATAACCGTCATAAATAAGACAGAATTTGAACAGTAAATTTAGACAAAATCTGGAGGTTAAGAATTAACCTTGAGACGAAACCAATCATTTTTTGACGAGTCAATGTGAAGATTTAAAAAAGAATATTCTAACTTCATAAGACCATTAGACAATGTTATTGATGTTAATAAATTTAAATTTTCACAATACAATTGAGTAAAATTTTGAAATAAATAGGATTGTTATCTCGTGTTACATGCTAACATTATATAACTATTCTAAGAACTTCCTTCAAACTATTAGAGCGTAACGATATGAGCTGTCATACAAACACGTACCGTAAATACGGAAAACATTGTGACAATGAAACATGTTAAATATTAAACGATGAAAATGTTTATCTCGTGAATCATCAATTGTTATTAAATAATAATGCTCTCATAATATCACACGCTGATGAATAACCTGTATTTCTATATAATGCCAAATTTATCTAAGGTTTTTAAGATTTTTCTTAAAAATCTTAACTTACTTACAAAAAAAAACCTTAACTGTAGTGAATATATTAAATAGATAATAAAAAAAAATCATTCCTAAAATGTTTTCTTTAAAATGCAGTTTGTTACGGAAGGTATGATTTTTTTTTTTAATTTTGATGCTTTTTTTTCAACAGCCGAATTTGAGTGTCCTGGAACTAATGAGGAATACAATCCGTGTCCCTCCTATTGCCCCACCGATGATTGCAGTCAAGCGACACCCAATGGGGAATGCCCTTTTTTTGGTATATTAATAGTAGTAGAATGCGAACCTACCTGTCGATGCAAACCAACTTACTGGCGAAGTAATGGAATTTGTGTACCGTATCAAGAATGCAATGATTTAGATTAGAAAAATAATTATTCTTGTGGTACAATTTGTAGAAGTAGAAGGTATTGTCATATGTGAAATGGTTTCATTTTTGATAAAGAAAGCATAGATTCGATGTTTTCTAGTATGTTTTAGGAAGACTGCCTAATATATACTTTTTTTTACATCACTATTAATAACATTTAAAATGAGATTCACTAAAAATAGTTATTTTATTCGTCAGTTATAGTAAAAGCATTTTGTCAAAAGAAGATAGAATACTCAAAAGTTATAAAAGAATAGATTAGATAAATGTGATGCAAATGATTAGCAATCGTACATGTACTGCCACTTATATCGATATGTAAACGCTATTGTTATGTCCGGACAATAACAGTTATAAAACAATATACATAACACGAAAACTATAAATCATTTTTATCACACAATCCTAGTTATAATGTGACTTCAGTGAAAAGAAATGTTTCAAAAATTTAAAGTAGTGAATTCATAACTCCACAGTAACCATGTTTTAGTTTTAGTATAAAATTATATAATTTTTATCTACATTTTGCATAATCAGAAATTAAAAATATTATATTTTTTATAAACATAACTCCGAAATTTGCAAATTGAAATTTTTCTTTTACAATAAAACTTTTCATAAACAAATACAAATGTTTTAAACATGATGACCTTTGTTGTATATTAAATTCATTAAATGCAAGAAAGGTAAGATAATTTGTTCCTTGAAATAATGAATAAGTTTATACATTTAATATTTCTTTAAATAATTTTTTTATTGTGATGCTATACTAAACTTTATTTCTTATTAAAGGGCCATCTACTGACACTACACTTAACTAATACATAATAATTTAACATTTATGTAACAACCATTAAGAAACTGGTGCACCGTTACGCGCACAGATACCTTAGTAGTAGTGTAATGATTTGATATACTTTAAATGTACTGTATATATATAATAAAGAAATACCTTTTGCTTTTAAGCCGTGTCTTGGATAAATTCGCTCAGAACTATATATAATCATCGTATTGATGCGATTAAAGTAACTGCTGACGCCATCTATTACAACTTATTAAAACTAAAATTCCCTAATACATCTTAGTGGCAAATCCAATTTGCTTTAGAATTCCATATATGAAATATTTATTTCATATTATTAGAGTTGATAAATTAAGACTACAAAAGTTTAAACTGTTTCATTAAATGGCCCGTACACGTTAATATGATTAAATTTATTTATTTCAATAATAACTACTGCAACTTTTGAAATGCATAATTATATACGCTAGTAATTGCATTTTTTATCAGTTATGAGCTAACACTTGAACTCGATTTCACCTGATGTTAAGTGACAGTGAGGTCCGTAGATGGTGAAGCGTGTTTGCTGAGAATAAATCTGGTTCTCACATGCATAAATGCCGGAACACAGCAACGCTGTTATGGCAGCAAATTGACATTGAGGGTGGTAGTTAGCCAAACGGATTTGAAAAACCTTACCACCATCCAGATTTCACAATTCCTGTGACGCGGTTAAACCACTGCGCCACAGAAGCATTAATGAATGATATAATGAAAGTTATTAGGGGTTATAATAATGATGTCATTTAAAGAACCAATGTCACGGAAATAGTCTTTTATTAACAGTGAGGAGAATTTATGAAAAAAAAAATTAAATAGATAATTTATGTACAAAACAGTTATCCCATTTTATTGGAGCTTTTATAGAAATTAGACATTAGTTCTATTATGTTTAAGCATATTCATTTATAATATGTGTTTTTTATCAATTTTAAACAAATAAATATAAAATAGTATCGCACGATTAACACATAAAGACTATTTATTATAACAAACGTGAAACTATAAAGATGGCAACAATATCAGTTTATAACGTTTAGTGAGAATGCTTCAATGTAATTGTATAATAGCATTAACGTTATGTGTATTTTTGCAAGGAGCAATAGCTACAGGTATTACTGTAATTTTTCTTAGACCACATTTTGTAAAGAAGCAAGCTGAAGTAAAACATTAAAATTTAGTTCGCGGACATTTTTATAACATTGTGTTTCGATCACTAATCATGTTTCTAACACCGTGCCAATCCTCCATTGGATATATGTTAGCTAACTTTTTGTTTGACGCTGATATAATATGTATTGAAATTATCAATATTTAGCTTTAGGCATTAAGCTCGGATTTCCGGTCCGCTAATTCAGAATCCTATGAAGCTGTAGTAATCATCAATCATGCCTAAATAGGTTGTTATTTTTAACATTTTATTAATATTATAATTATCGAACAGGGCAGTTAAATTGTCATAAAAATGAAGTGCCGCTGACGAATCCAACACCGTGTGCCGACCGCTTCTGTCCTCGCAATAAAACTGCGTTACATCACCATTGCATTAAGGCGCCACGGATCAAACTACCGCCGCGCTGCATTTGCAGATTCAACTACAGCCGCAATAGACACGGAAAATGCATTCCAACACGTTCATGTCGTAATTATTATTTTAAAGTTTACACCTACAATGTGGAAGTTATCGATCATTTTTCTTAATGTTTAATGTATTTCCAAACACAATTATTGACAGTGTGAACTGGTATGGATTTTTCATTATTTGAGTGGAAGAATAGTTTTTCACAAAACTGTAAAACTTCCATAGATAAATTGTTTAATTTAGTTATTGTTATATACTTATAAATATAACAATAACTGAAATTTATATATTTATAAATTATATTTCCACCTAAAAGTGTGTACGTTGTTACATGCTATTGGCATATCAATGCGAAACTCTAGAAAATATTTGTTTTGTGGTCGGAAATGACAATAATCAATGAAACTACACGACAATGAAAACATCACATTCGAAAGCCACAGTCCATTTCTAAATTTTCTTGCCAGCAATCGTTTAGCTAGTTTTCAATAAAGCGCGGTCTTTTTGTATAGTGTATTTTATTTACTTTAATAATCCGTAGTTAATAGAGTTAGTGGAATGATGAGACATGTTCTCAAGGAAAATGGGAGCAAGCAATGCGAGGTTTTGCGAACCGCCTATTACCACGCGTATCTCTTACGACCAGATAAAAGATTTGCTTATCTTAAAACTCAAACATCATTGTTTACTCATTGATTTTCATTGTTATGTAAAATTTCTCTTAAATACTATTAATTATTATATACTTATGCTTATTAAATATGCAACAGCGTCCATCCTATGCGGTCCTAACGAAATATTTGATGTATGCCCGCCGCTATGCTTCAGTGATGAATGCAGCCATGCCGACCAATCCGGGAAATGTCCTATAATAGGCCGCATTGGCATCGTAGAACAATGTCGTCCGCTGTGCCGATGTAAACAAAACTATTGGCGCAAAAACAACGTCTGCGTTCCATTTGAGGAATGTCCACGTAAGAATATAATTTTTAATTTTATGCTAAGTATCAAAATCATTCATTAAAGATTAATAATAATTTTTGATCTTTAACGAATTTAGCTCCACCTATGATGACATATAAATTACAGGCCATTTCTTGACAAAATTATTAACTACAAAGGCTGAAGGGAATTCGGTCAACTATCAATAATTGTACTTACTTTTTTGATTATATTTACCATAGTACTTTTTGCGCTATGAGTACTTTTCAATTTATTTTTTGCCCAAATTCTGTCTAATTATTCATAGATTTAATGGTAAAATATATGCCATCTATAATCTACGTTCCTAATTTCTTAAGCCCTGATCCTACTTTGGCGTATAAAGAGAACTACAAAAGAAAGTTTTTGGATAACTCAGTAAACAAATCATTATTTACATATAAAACAATATTAAAAATAGACACCTTTTGAGTTCTTGGTAAGATAGTGAAATGCAAGAAAGTAGCTAGTTTCAACGATAACAAACAAAAACAACGATAACAATTAATAATAAATAAATATACCTTTTTCTTTACATTTTAGCGCAGCCCTTTAAACCGGGTAAGATTGTACAGATTATTCAATAACTTATATATTAGCATCATGTTCTTTACTGCAATTTAAAAAGTTTTCTATTTATAAAATTAATATTTCCAAGGCGATTGGCTTGTTAAACAGATGAGGGTAAAAATACATATTTTCTTTAAATATAAAGGAGCGATACGAATAATATGGCCACCTTATTGTAAGCGATGCACCCGATAGCTCGCGAATCACCGGATTCGCGAGCCAGTTTCGATGAAGCTGTAATAGTCGTCAATAAGACTAACAGCGC
>DWQX01007124.1:0-10485 GCA_018245475.1 Pharmacophagus antenor | reverse complement strand
ATGTCACTAGCTACACGTATAACCGTATACGATGATTTAGTGGCATTAAGGAATGCAAGAAACAACAAAGAAAAGAAAGTAGAAAATAAGGAAAGACTAAACATGAAGAAGGAAATTGTCTCTGATATCCACGTCAGGGGAATGAAAGGATATAAAAAAAAAAAAAAAACTTTGTGTGACATCAACGCCGACAATCTTTACTTATGTCCAATCTCTCTTTACACTCGAATTATATCGTTATTAGAAACAATGATGTAAGTACTCTCAGTTTAATTAACCTCTTCAGGAACGATTTTTAATTAACAAAAGAGAAATATATGTAAATTTTAAAATTTCAGTAAAACGGTGGTCAAGTAACGAATGGTAAAGAAATATTAAAATATAATATGTTAAAGGTTTTCTCCTATATATTAATGTCAGTTAACTGTAAATGCAAAATTAAACGTCCACATATATGGCTAAGGGCGTAAAGAGGTTAATAACAAAATGTAAAAACGCTCCCTTAATTTTTATTTATTATTTTTAATAAAACATCTTTTTCGATCACATGGATTAATTCTTACTACTATAAATGATTTTCTAAGGACTCATGTAGAGACAGTTAATGAGTAACCAAAGTATTTAGCCGTATTTACTGATATTTGAGTTCTCCTATATAAATGCAAATAGAACCAGGGGAGAAACCAATTTCGAGGTATAATCATTTCCCCGCACATTAGAATTTAAACTAAGTTCAGAACTAGCTGGCTACGTATGTAGATGCGCGTAGACCCGTAGCATATGCTTGTAGTAGGATTACGTCATACGCCAAGAGTAATTACTACAGAAGCTGCATTTGATTACATTCTACGTGTTAAATCAAAAATATGTTAACCATAAGCGAAAATTTCATATCCGAGTCCTTTCTCTGTATTTACCTGAGTAATTACAAGAAATATGATCTTTAGTACTGAAACTAATTTTTGAAATTTGTTTTTATGCGACTAAGAGCAAGCAAGAAAATTAGATAATGAATATTTCATTTATTAAAATAATGTATAAATTCATTACGAAATAAAAATATCAGGTAAAAACATTTAAAACGTGCACGTTTAACTAGACATTTATAATTATATGTAGTGTATTTAAAAAAAAATCTAGTTTGCTACTTTTTAAATGTCTTATGAACTTATTGGCGTCGAATATTTGCGCTAAAAATTAAAGATGTGAATCCGTATAATTCTGATTGACCTGGTTTGCTTCATAAAGAATTAGAAAAAAGTAACAGAACATATTTTGTAATAGAAATCGAATCTTTCTCATATTGTGATCCTAAATCTACAAGTACGTAATTCAAAGCTGTTTCAAAATAACAGTAAATTTTTTTGTTATATATATTATTCATTATTTTGAATAGTGAAACTGCACCTCAAAAAATCGATTAAACCCAAAGCGGAGTTGAGGTCTCGAGTTGGAGGGCTCTCGTCAGGTTTTTGAGTATGGCACAGGCTCCACGAGGCGCATGCGCGGATGGAGGCCCTCTGACGTCACGCGGCGTTCCCGGGGCGCAGCGCCAGTGCCGCCCGCGATCGCGCGAATATCCACGCGCCACTCCGGACCGATATCAGTACGAGCTTCCGATGTTAATTCACTTCCAATTAACGAGCATTAAACCAATAACACTTAAACCCACCACGAAGTGACGCGTGTAATGCGAACTCCATAACACGTGTTCGGGCGAGTTGCGACAGTTGTACATTGTGGCGCGTTTTCTCTCATATACACTCGTTTTAAGTATTCATTGTAGATATTAGTTAATCATTAGTTTAGTGCAGAGTTTTAGGCGTACATATTATCATTTTGGTTTCTTAAAAAGGTTTACTTATTCTTTTTGAGCATGTTCTCCTTCGTTTCTTTTAAACGTTTTTTTAAACGCTGTACAAACATAGTACGTGTTTAGAAAAAAATATTCAGACCTACAACTATAAAAACAATCATTGCTTTTTGATTATAAGTTTGTTTCACACCATATTTTTCATTATAAAAAATCATTATTTATAGTTTATTTACATACTGTAGTATAAACAAAACAGTAGTACGTATGCATGTAGAAAATAAAAGATTCAAGATGCTACCTAACATGACATTTCTATCTTTTGGTGAGTTGGAACCATTTGTAAAGTTTATCAATTAATAAGAATATTTACTGTATTCATGATACTGCTAATCAATATAATATCACGAAGCTAAAGCACAAAAATAGTACTATCCAATTATCTTTAATTAACTCATATTATAAACTACTCGTATATTAAAAAAAATTGCATGTATTGATATAACTGATTGTCAATAATAAATATAGTTAATTGATTCATTCACCTACCTCTCATTATTCTGTCCAATTCCGTTTCATCTACTTTGGCCTTGAATGTAATAAGAGACCTGGCAGATCGGCGATGTATCCTATTTTTCCGAATTTAAGAGAAGTTCCCGATAACAAGAATTGTGCATTTAGCTTCCAACCGCTCAACTCTAAAGCGATTTCCCGTAACTTGGTTAACGTTGATCATCCTCGAATTATTTTAAACTGATATTGACGCAATAATTTCTAATACATTTTTACCGTCGCTTTTAGTACCTATTAGTTTACGTATCAATTAGAGGATAATTATCTCAAATTATGAAATCGATCATTTTAAGTTATGATAACTAATATCACTACCGCTATCAGAATCTATATATATTTACTTTCATTTCTTTTAATTGAAGGACCAGAATATTACTACTTTAGAATGGTCAGTTATTAAGCACTAGACCACAGCGTCAGCTAGAGGTCAAAGTGTCAAACACGTGACGCGAGTTACGTAGTTATTCCTTTTTGAGTACCCAAGCGTACGCTTGTAAAATGTTGCATGTCATTGACCCCGTGACTAAACTGTCTATTCAATATGATTAGAACTAAAACGATCCCGCTCTGATCAAAAATAATAACAGATAACAATATAATATTTAGTTCTCTGTCATTTGCTATTTATACCAATCCAATTTTTGTGCGGTCCTTTTTCGTGGGAGTAACTATGTAATTTTTTATAGTTAATGTATTTGAACAATTGTCCCTTTTAATATTTTCTGTCAGCGTATTTGTGTACTGCAAGGTGCTGCTTGAGTTTTGGCGCTCTAATTATAAATCGTTACGAACAGTTTACCGAAAACCTTTTACGTTCGAAGCACTGGCAGCATACGCTACTTATTTTAAATTGAAAATCTCTTCACGCATAAATTAAGAAATTAAATGTTTTTACAATGTTCCCACGTGTATTGTTTAATTTATTAGAGATCACTTTCTCTCCGTGCCGTAAATTATTGATGTTTTCTAAGTGAAAAATTTCTCTGCGATCTATTTCTATCGCATATTTTTCTAAACTAATCAAATTTCGGAATATGTTTTATGTGATTTTATACCATCCATGCCTATTACAAATGATAAAGAGATGTAGATAATATATTTGATGGAATTTACATATTTACACTTAAGATTCATATTTACGATAAACTTTTGCACAGTAACAAATAACACTTTTTATGCTACTTAAAGTTAATTACAATACACATTATCAGTTTCTTCATTAACTTACACGACTAGTAAATATTTATTTTATGAAAATTACGATGGGTGTTTGTTATTTGTTAAAACGAAATGGTGCGTCTATTATAATGTAAGCGCATATTAAGTGCTTCTCTGCAATGACATACAGGTGTCTCAGCTTAAATATTAACGAACCTATGTAAAAAATAAACTGTGGAATCACCAAGATATTAAACTATAAGAAAAATATAAAATACAATATGATTTTTGTATTGGGTAAATTGAAATGTAATGTGTGAATCTAAAATAACATAGATTTGAAAAAAATAATGGAGTTTGCTTATTAGTTTTTTAAAATTACATTTATATATTTCTCTTACTTGTGATTCAATTTGTATTCAACTATCATTATTACATATTGGAAATAACTAAAGGGCATCGAATTAAAGTTCTTAGCAGAAAAATCCAGGACGTACAGTAGCTATAACTGAATGAAAGGAAATTGTCCATTATTAGATTTTTTATACTGATTCCCACACCATTTTTTATTACTTTTCGTTCATATACGTGCTAGCAAATTGATATATATTTATTCTTTTATTTAATAAATTACTATTTTGCTAAGGAAAGTTTTTTGACGTTTTATAAATGGTAATAAAAAAAAGTAAAGATACCCAATAATAGGCTCAAATTCGTGTCCCTAAGTACTAGTAGTACATCGTAAGAAATTATAGTACCAAGTGAGTTGATGCGAAATTACAAATTGGCGTATTGCCGCTAATCGAAACATATTTACTTAATGTTGGTAGGTCAATACGAAACAAAGAAGTAATGTTCTTAAGCGAATATCTAGTTTTTCGCCGATTTATAACACAAAAATAATAATAAACTGAATATATAGCTTTAATAAGATCAGGTAAGGCCGTTGTTTTTTTCGTTTCTCGGTAGTATTTCCAAGGAATTCAGAATCCGTATCTATTAAAAAACAACTTCTGGTCAAAGGGACTAAGTTATCAAAGTTCACTGAAAACTCAGTACGCCACTTGGCTTTTAATTTGTTGTAATGAGTAATGTTTTTATTATTATTATTTTTTAATAAAAAACATCGAAGTTTATTTTCTGCAAAACTTAAAAGGACTCTTTTCCCAACACAACTGTCACATTTTGAAGTACCTGTATTGATCTGAAAAGGTCAACCAGTCTTCGAGGAAGGGTCAAAAGCTCTTTCCAAGTAAAATCCGTTTTGTAAATGTAGTACAAAAATATCTATCATTATCATTCTCGAGCTTTCCTTAGCATAAAAAAAAGATTGAAAACCATTTCGTACAAAAAAAGATAACGTAGATATTAAAATAATTCAAATATTTTATGAATTTCTCGGAATGGTTCTAAAGGAATTAAAGATATCAATCTTTAATTCCTTTAGAATGTTTTTTAATGATTTATTTATTACATAAGCAAAATTTTCATTTCAGTGATGTAATCATTAGATTTTCGGTATTTATTTACTATTGATATTTCCAAAACAACTGAAGTGTTGTTTGTCAGTATTTCAGCATGCCGAATGGTTTTATCTACTTCAAAAAGAGAAAGGCATAACCGTCGTAACTAGTTTACCGATCTAAAATACTGATTAAATAGAAACTTTAATCTTCGCTAAATGCCTTTACCCATAAGATTAAAATAAAATTACGCATCCATAGTGCGCAGATAGATTTATTATTCAAATTTTCGCAATGCATGCAAGTTATTCTTATGAACATTTTTAGTAGCTCATAGTTTAGTTTTTTCTTTACGTTCATAGCAGCACTTCATTAATTAAATATATCTTTCAAATATATTTTCTATCAACATAAATACACTAGTTAATATACATTTACAGAAAATAAATTATTATTCTTGTAGTTAAAAAAAACTATATATTTAATTTTATTCTCAACATTAATTAGGAATTCCTTTAACAAATAATATTCTAGCATATTATAAGTTTCACTGCCTTACAATATGTTGAAGATTATTATCACTTTTTAAAATTTTAAGATCTTACTAAAGAGAGAAAAGCAACGGAAGCTCGTCTGTAAAATCAATACAGTATCGGTGTACAAGGCTGCAACGCTTACCGTTCGCTCTTTGATCTTTTAAAATAAACAAGAGAACACATGCACATCTAAAATAAAAACTTTATTATAAGTGTTTAGGAATCAACGAAATCTAAACAGGTAGTCCTAGAAATCGAAATCCAAATAATATCGCATTTTAATTTGGAAATTGTTAGACGCTATGTCGCTTTAGTTTATTAAGATATTGTTTTTAAATGAGAGTGGTGTGAGAGAGGGACGAGCCCTGGGCGGAGGCGGTTCGCGACAGGCCGGCTGTGATGCGATGGGCCAGGACTGGTGCTTTCGACGCAAGAGGAAGCGTAGCAGCAGTCAGGAAGATTCCCACACGCATCACAACCGGTAATTAATACTAATCATAAATACTACTTTTCGATTTTATGACGCACATTATTTTTGACAACATTATTGTACAACAATTAAAGTAATCAAGTTTAATTTAAACTACGATGTGCGTTTTTTCAAAAGTAACCTAAAAGATTTCACCGGCATCAGATTAACTAATAATATTAAGATTTAACCAATACAACCAAACAAATGACAAGTAGCTGAAATTTCTTGCGTTAGGTTTTAATGACAAAAATTACAATTTAACATATTATTTTAATGTTTTGCTCAATGTCTTTTCAATAATTCTTAGTACGACGATTTTGAATAGAAAACTTAGACGTTTTCTTTTCTATCGTAACTACGAAGTTATAGTATATTGTTTTTATCGATTATTACTTCTGCTTCATCTATAAGCAAAACGCATATAAAAGCGCTAACATAGTATTTACAGAAAAAAATGAACAGATTCTTTTATTGGCAATAGCTGGGATGAAAATACTACTTGATTTTTATTAATACTGTATATCTTGCTTTAATCTAAAGTACCCTAAAATCCAATAATAAATTAGAGATTTATTATCCATCGATTTTCAGCATTTAAATTTAAGGTGAAGCACATATATACAGTATTACTAGTTATTTACTATCTTAGTTCAATAAGCCAGAGTAATTGTTCACTTAAAGGATAATTGCGTTGATGGCGACAGAGAACGGGAGTTACTGTGTAATTATTCGATTACTAGTAGACAGTAGCCGCACATCGGGACCATTTTGCCCTGGAGTTGTTTTCATTATAACATTCTCCCTGTGTTGATACCCCTTTCAATTTGTTAAAGATCATTCATGCTCTATTCTTAAAAATAACTTCGCTGTTTTCATACACTGTTGTGCGGTGCGGTGCGATGCGCGAAACGCAGCAGGTGTATCCTATCGCATTCCATCTTAAAATTGTTTAAAATAGTGATTCGTAAAGTTGTTTCATAATAATTTTACACAATTTTCATGTTTATGACCTACAGAGACATTGTTTATCAACACTATTTGAATCAATGCACGTTTTGCCTCTTTCTTCTTTTTCTTACGAAAAAGTCTTTAATAGTTTTTGTCAATATACCTTTACAGTTTAAGTCGAACATTCGAGCCGGTTCGGTAATTGCCGCATGCAGTGAAATTCATAGTTTGCGTCATATCTAGTGTTGGTTAATACATACATGTATTATTATTTTTTTTAATTTGAAAATGTCAGCAAAAAGGTTTTTAGCGCCGGATGTTTAAAGATAATTGAAAACAAGCAATCACTGTGCTGTTCTCTATGTAAACATAAATATGTCTTGACATGTGCTAATGTGAACGAGCAACGGTTTAACAACTTAATGACATCAGAAAGAAAAAAATATGGAGGTGCGCGCTTTGTGTCAGTACTCAACCGAAACAGGACAATATTAACACCCCCATACGATCTGCCGACGGGATGGCGGTAAAACGGGGAGCGGCTCCTGGGAGCTCACCGGCACGCGTTGATGAACAACCCAAATCATCCCATCATGCTTCATGAAAAAGATACCACCCAGCAGAACAGAGTCGGTGCAAAGTTCTGACTTTCAATCTTTTGTAATAGTAATGCGACAATTTAAAGAAGAAATGTCGGCTTAGAGGCAGCAACGTACTACTGAATGAAACTCTTTAACAACTTAAAATTAAGGTTGGATAACTGCGTCGAATTGTCTGGTATCGCTGAATAAAAAAGCAAAAATTTAATACATGTTGCGAGTGCGTTGGAAAACAAGTTAGGCATAAAGCTTATCGAGAACGATTTTGTCAGTTGTAGGCGCGTGGGTCCTTCGATCGACTTGTCATCGTCAGGTCCCGGCAAACATACTAATACTCGACTTCTTGTAATCCGCTTTGCACACCGCTCTATTCGAGACCAGCTCAAACGCGGCGATCAAGTCCACCGTGGTGCAACTACCGAGGGTACGGGGCTGCCGGACTCCCCGCGCAGATTTTACATAAATGAAAGGCTTACGCAAGTTATTCAACAATTGTTTCAGAGAGCCCGCAAGCTTGCAAGACGACATAATTGGCGCTTTGCTTTAACCTTTGACGAAAGAATATATGTACGTCCACAAACACATAGGCACCGATGCACCGCGCCAACGCATACGAACGAATAATGATCTGCTGAGGGTTTTTGGAGCAGATATCGTTAGCGCTAATAATAATTATGATGATTGAAGCTCCGATGACAAAAACGTTCTATTTATATTTTTTCCTTAATTTTTTTGAGAAATTTTTGTTTTTGTATACATCTTTTTTTTAAAGGATCAACGTCCGTCTTGTCAAAAAACTGAAGGTGCTGTTTTTAGATGTAGTATGTGCTCCAACGGTACAATTTTTGTAGTCATTAAATCCAGATAAGAAATGTATCTGTTACAAATTTCATATTAGGTAAATACTTATTTTTTGGGTATTGGAAGCTATTATTACCGTAATATATTCAATCTATTTCTACATCTTTCCAACATCATAGAGGTCATTATAGAGATTACAAATTTTAAATATACTAATGGCTTCTAATTCCAAGCTGTTCAAGCGCTTTACAATGCAGGGTCCTTTTACATACAGGCCAGGATGATTTTATAATCACAATGGAGCGTTTTGCTCCTGATATTGTTGCAATCAATGAGACTTGGTTAAGAACAGGACAGAATAAGTGTGCGCCTGCTGTACCCGGATACCGTCTGCATAGTCTGCCTCGACTACTTGCCATGAGTAAAAGCCGAAGTGGTGGGCTGGCTTTTTATATTAAACGCGGTATAAATGTATGTTTTATTAAATATCCGAAAGCAAACAGGGCAAATTTGGCTCTCCACGAACACAAATGGGTTTCATATGGTTATTGGCACGGCCTACAGATCCTAGTGGATTAATTTGGATTCATCAATTGACGCTCTTACTGAATCTATAGCTTTGTTTTCCTGTTTTGTTTGTTGTATTAGCAGGTTATTTTGACGTTAATATGCTTAACATCTCTAATTGTAATTCAATTAAAGTAACACATTTTTTGGAATTTATGGATCTCAAACAGGTTATAACAGAACCAACACATTTTACAAATTAAAGTGAAACTTTGATTGATCTGGTTTGTACTAATGCGAGAACTTGGAATGTATCAGTTTGAAATATAACTGCTTTCGTTAGTCATGCCATAATAAATATTGAGTTTATGATTAAAAAACCTAGCGTATGCCCAAAATGTTTTGATTATAGAGCGATTAACAAAATAAATATAGGTAACTTTAACAGGGATCTTGAGCTAACTGACTGGGAATCTGTGAGGTCGTTACAAAATATTGATCTAATGGTTGAGAGGTTTAACTTCTTATTGCTATCTTTGTTCGACTCTCATGCTCCTAACCCTGACAAGATTAATAATTATTTTTTAGATCTTCCCAATGCAGGAACTATTTCTACTTCACAACTGTCATATTACGAATCCCATCGATTTTGTAATGATATCTTCTAGCTTCAATGTATCTCTGAATTTGATGTTGCGTCTTACATCAAAACTATTAATTCTAACTCCGTGGGAAAAGATGGGATAAGTAGAGACATGGTCCTTATGATTCTTCCCCGTACGCTAAACATTACTAGGAATATTATTCATCGTTCCTTAACTGCAAACACAGTCCCTAGTCACTGGAAAAAAGCATTGGTAACGCCTACACCTAAAGTCAATAACCCTAACAATTTCAAATATCTACGACCAATAAGTACTTTATAATTTTTGTCGAAGCTGGTAGAAGCTGTATATACCCATTTAAGTCGATATATTGAAAGTAATAATGTTATGCCAGTGTTTCAATCAGAATTTCGAAGGGCTCGTGGTACTATCACTGCTGTACTAGACGTCACAGATAATATTCTCGCTGAACAAGATGTCGGGCGACGCACTGTTCTCACTTTATTGGATTTTTCGCGGGCTTTTGATCGAATAGTAGTAGTCAAAATTGCCCTCGACAATCAACCATGTCTTAATATCATCTCGGCAAATGCTCCACAATCGGGAAGCGAAGAATCAAACAAAGACCTATTCTGAGACGTACTCTACAAAATATTTTTAGAAATACCTACTAAAGAAACGATGCATGTGGCAGGGGATTTTAATGGTCTTGTGGGAGTGGATAATATTTATTACGAAGGCTGCCATGGAGGTTTCGGATATAGTACACGGAACGCCGATGAAAATAGAATACTTCAATACGCATCAAATTTAGGGCTAGCTATCATAAATACATATAACAAAAAGAATAAAAATCATCTAGTTACAACAGCGGCGGAAACTCCACACAGATTGACTACAACTTAGACTAATTTCATGTCCGTGCAATCCCACAGTAATTATATTTAACCACAAACGTAATAATATGATGGAATAAAAAGACAAGGCTACTATTCGCCAAGGTAACAGTG
>DWQX01007123.1:0-10486 GCA_018245475.1 Pharmacophagus antenor | reverse complement strand
TTATAACTTGGTTACTATTTAATAAAATAAACTTGACTGAGAAACTCGATATACTACGTTATAATTCAGATTTCTGGGTAGATAAAGATTGAAATAATAACTAGATCTCTTATAGTTATATAATTAATGGACAGGCTCTGATCCGTTGTCCAATTAAAGATCATAGTTATAAACAAATATCGATATAGACGTGAATGGTTATTAATATTGTGTCTGCATAATAGAGAGGACTTAAATAATTTTCTATTCGTCATACTTCCCACAAAAATTATAGTTCCTTGCAAATAATAAATTTCCACAATCGATTGCGATGCAGGGTTATGACAAGGTTTTTTGTGAATTAATAAGTAAGAAGTTGTTCAATTTTTGTTTTCAAATTGATATAGGTTTAACTTTTTAACACTAGATTTACGGACATGTTTCTACGCTTTTCTTTTGGAATCTGTGATAATTTCATTTGTTATTATTTTTTTCAATTTATTTATTAAGGGCTTTATATCGTAAATGCGATTATTAAGCCCGGTTAAAAGGACAATTAGCATTCTCATCTTAAGTAACAAGCAATTAATTATATATACGGTTTATTTCTTAATCATAATTAATTTACACACAATTTTAGCATCCACTGACAATTGTTGAAATAAAATTAAATTACATCCGCCAACCTCGGGAAGCTGTCTAACGGATCCTAATCTTGCAGCTTGATTGCGAACATATTCCATCATCACGTGATGCATATTATCGATCACACCACAAGTGGGTCTGTTTGGTGATGATGTTTTGGCCATTAAATAATGCAAATTTGTTTGATGAAAAGTGGTTACGCAATCCTGTCTGCTGTTTATTTTTGTATTATTTAATGTCTTGTATTGCAAAAAAAATAAACAAAAAAATTAAAAAAACGAACTGATATGTATGCATTTTTAAGACATTTTTCGAACATTGTTAAATCAAAATGACAGGTACCGTAAATCTAGTGTTAAAAATAAAAGATGAATAAAAACTATATCCACAAATCGATATTTTGTTATTTGTATTTTAATGCAGGTATTTATCACCGAAACCGGCGCTGGTGACCGTCGCGGACAGTGAAGTCAGGACCGTTCCCCCACGACGGCAATGGAAGAGGTAACGAAATTAGCAAGTTTATATATTAAAGTAATAATTTTAATGAAATATACATCAAAAATATTTTATTAAATGGCTCATAAATACCAAAAAAAACACTAACTATTTCCCCCATTTTGAATTCAAACAACGAACGTAAGGGGAAACGGTTGCCTTCCGCGATAACTTTAAAAACAAAAACATCAACTCCAGCCGTCGACGGAGTGAGTGAAACAAAACAAAAGATTTACGCTCTTTCTCGAAACTTCGTCGAGAGCTTAGAATTAGCGGCGTACTTTCGAATAATATTCTTGTGCGGGTGATATTTTAACAATTAACACTGCTTACAATACCATACAATTGTTAACTTTCAAGAGTGTTACGTGAAATATTCACAAAGTTCATCTTTCTTCGGTAACATCTTTTTGTATTGTCTAGAATGAAAAGGTAGGGACACAATGACGTTATTTCGTTACTTAAGAAAATTTCTCTTACATTCGTTAAGGTTATTTTAATATCTGATATTTTATTATATAATATTTTTTGTTAAATATTTTACTATCACCGCTTTGTTAGTAGTGACTGCCTTCATGGCGCATTGGTTTACGACTTGGGTTGTAACACGGAGGTTCTGGGTTCGGTTCCCGGGCCATATTAGTTGTCCACTACCACCCTCAATGTCACTCTGCCGCTATTACAGCACTCCTGTGTTTTTGCAATAATACATGTGGGAGCCTCAGTATTCTTGATGTGCGCACTTTACCTTAAACGGCCTAATTATCACTAAATATCACGCGAATAGAGGCTCATTATCGATAAGAATCATATAAATAACAATTATTTAAGGAAATCTATTTATATGATTTCCTTAGAGATAAACCTGACATTGTTTTATGAATCTTTTCCAGATGTGGGCATAATAATATATGTACAAATAACGATGGTGTCTTCGCATCTAATAATTTTTAAAATACTTATTTAAAAAATATACAATACTACTTGTAATTGCCTGTAAGACGGTTTTTTTTATTTGATACAATAGTAGTCGACCACCCTAGCTTTTTCTGTCATATATTAATGGACTTTTTTATTTCCTCATTACCTTATCTTTTATTACTTCGAGATATAACATTCAATCTTTTGCTTTAGTATTATATCTTATCGTTAATCTTAATTTACTGAATATTAGCCCTTTCGCTATACACTTCCGCAGCAAGAGACGCCACAGCACAGAAAATATCCATAGTCAATCCTTGTTTGTGTGAAAACTTTTCTAGCCTTATATAAAAGCCATGTTTAACAAAACAATATTTTTTTCCCACAAACGTTATTTTTACCTATAATATTAAGAGATAATTGTAAAAAAAATCTATATTACCGGTCATCAGATGGTCATCGAATAGACGCCGGATATATCTGACATCTGAACCGAAAGGGTTAAATACATTTATTCTTTAAATTTAAGGGTACTTACAGGTCCAAAATTTGTTCCCGAAATAAGTTATTGCCACGGGTATGAATTTGCGACCATAAGCTACTAGATAATGTATCTTTAATGCTAGATTTACCGATACATTTTCAGGGCTTTCTTTAAGAGTCTTAGTAATGTTGTGCATTATTATAATCTAAGTTTTCCTGTTTTTCAATAAAAGGTATAAAGCAATGTTTACAGAAGCAGTATAAAAAAATAATAAAGTCAAACGCATATTAGTATACAGAACTTCTTATCTAGGTTTGTTCCGTCAAAATGACGGGTACCGTAAATCTAGTGCTAAATGCTTATTCACATTATACTTAATTGTCAATTTTACTAATACAAAGTCCTTATTATTATATTAAAAAAAGTAGCATAGAACCTTGTAACACATTTTTTCCATTAAAAAGTCTTCATTAATTATTAGGCAACACCTCTCAATTCCGTAGGTTTCATTTATGTCTTCAAATTCGATTCTCATTTCGAGAAATCGAATGTAAGGCAGTTTGTTTAAAACTTTGTACATTTCTTTTTTATATTTCCACACCTAAGCGATTGGAAAACCGTGTTTATGTCATTCAATAAAGCTTTTGAAGAGAGCTTCATACTTTTTGATATTATTAATTCAATTAATATTAAAGTAAATTACTCGATAATAACTATAAAAGATTTTTGAAAATTATGTTTATTGAGAACTATGAGTGAAGTTGTTTATAAAACATTGTTATTAGAAATATACCTTTGTCTCCCACGTGTGTCAGCGTCTTCTTTAACATAACTATTATTTTTTTAAGAGGTAAGCAAATAAGCGTGCTGTTCACCTGATGGAGAGTAATTATCGTCGTCCATAGACAGTCGCAACTTTCGTAGAGTCGTACCTTAGAAAGGAAGAAAAACATTTAGTATAAATCATGGCGCCCAATCAAGATATAAATCTTTTTAATATATTTATTAGAATCGATGTCAAATAGAAATAAAAAAAAAATCGCAGCTTAAACTTAAAATTAAGAATCGATGCATAATCGATTCATTCTATTTTTCATGTCTAGCGTGGATTTTTTTATATTAATAAAAAAATCACTCATATTTCCTAAATAGAATTAAATTAAAATGTTAAGATAACTTTCATATTATCTCAGTCTTAGAGCTGAATTTTTTTACGGCCAAAATCAAAATATATTCTTTCAAACAAAGTGCGTGCTCATGAAAGCAGAAGAACAGTAAAAAAGAAGATGCGTTGAAACTTCTACTTCTCGTCGGTTGCAAAGTACACTAAAGAAGCATGTCAATTGATCGTTTAGGGTCGAGTTATAGTCTCGCGGGCCGGCTGTATTCATTCCTCATAGTTTTCTCATAGCGTAGACCGTTGCTTATGCCGAGTCCGTGTCCTTAGCTTATCGCAAAACAGCAATTTAGCGGCAACCATTCACCGAGTCGACGTCTTGAGTACAATCGGCGTTAAGCTCGTGATGAGAGATTGCGCGGGACATACGGCTGTCGCGTTCATATACAATAACTTTTCATAAGATATCGTTGACAAATACAAATTGACTAAACAGAATATATCCTAGCCGTCTTTGACAATGGCGTTACCTTTATTCATATTTTTTGAATAGTTGGTGTTGTGGTGCGCTCTGATTCGACTTGCAAATACGAAATACGTTCGATAGATTCCGTCACACAAAAAACTAAAGAGTCGGCCAGAGAAGCCTTTTGTCTGTAGATATAAGAGCGCTCGGGTAATTTTTCGGTGTTGGGGTCGCGTGTCCAGATCACGTAGACGCATCTACTCGATTTTTTTGTCTTTCGTGCGATGAAGTAGTTTGATCAATTTGTCTGGTCAAATTAGTCCGTTGCATAGGTGTTTCGCTTAAATCCCGGGATCCGTAGCAACGGTCTACGACCTTATTGTTACTTAATATTGTTTTAAATCGAGATCAAGTGATGGCCTACTGTTGATAATGAAGAAACTAGAACATAAAATGTATTTATTGGTAAGATTTTTAATGACTCTTTTAATCCTGACTTTCCAACAGAGAATCTCATCATCGTGCAAAATCAATGCTTTCTGATAATCCACTCAAGGGTTGGAATTATATTAAATTTTTTATGTCATAATATTGTGGTATATTTTTATAAATAAAAGAATTAAGTTTCAACAGATATAAATAAATACTCTAAAAATATATATTTTCATTCTAATTTTCAACTTTGATGAGCAGCATATTAACAATATATGGTCTAAAGATGATGATAAGATTTTCTTGTAGAACTTTGTATTAAACCAGTTTCGAAGTTATTCTTGATTTAAGAATCTGTTGGGTAACCAGATTGTACATTCTTCAATTCAATCTCACCTTTCTTAGATTTTTCTATTTCATTCTAAATTTAAATTTATTTCAATAAAGACTGTTCAGTGAGTATAAGACTGGCCGTGTGTCCCGTAAGGCACTGAAACCCTCATAATACGTTATTGCCGCAGTCTGAGACGGGACATGTACCTGAGCGCCGCCCATTGTTCCCGCGATGCCTTTTTTAAAAGTGCAACAAAGCCACAAGGCATGCATCGTACAGCCTACCATCTCTGCGTGATAGACAACGTAGACTTTATACAGGAGGATCGAAAATCGAAAGAATTTTTCAATAATAAATAAAAATGGAAAATGTTTCTTTCGTTTTTAAATACAAGATGATTCGAGAATCCGCAATATATTTAAACTTTTCTTTAAAACAAAAAAATATATAAAGATTTTCCTTTAGGGTGCAATTATGAAAATAATTTTTCGGAATTAGAAGTTTGAGTTTTTTAAATTTCTTTCTGTTTCATAGAATACTCAAACTCAAACAGTAACAAAAATTAACATTAATATTGGTTCCATAAAAATGAAAAAAAAAAAATCAACCTTTAGGGCGGGATAATAAAAAAGGTAAATTTTGTGTATGTTCATTTCTTTTGAAATTATGAGTCTTAATGATTCCATTTTGTTAGAAGGAGTATATGTCAAAATCCGCCTCCGGACAATACATAAAGTTAAAATCTTAGCCTCTCACTATGAAAATAGGAAACAATTTGTTTCATTAACTTTTTTTTATTATCAATCTTTAGTCTTCCTGCCGAGGAAGACTTACTTATCAAGCCTTTTTTGAAGGCGTGATAAAATTTCTCCGGGACAAACAACACTCTGGTGATGCTTCTGAATTTCTATACAAGCACTCATGTCTAAGTTTCCACGGTAACCGCTCACCATCACCTACCTTAGTGCTATAAAAAAAAATTCGAGAAAAACTAATGAATTATGAGCACCCTGTGTACAGCAATAATGCAGAGTGCAGACTGCTTTGTGTCGTATCATTTCAATACGGCCGTCTGAAGGGTCCCGTTCTGTGATGTTACATCATTTGCCTTTAATTATCGCGGGGGCAGGGGGGGTTTACACTTGTGTGCGTGTAATGGGGTGTGAAGGTAACATCGCCACTTTCATTTTCAGGTAGGAGAAAAAAAAGCTCGGAGAGTGAAAAGGAAATAATGTATACTCAGCTCCATAACAAAGACCGTATCTGCTTTTAGCGGGGAAAGCTTTGCAGCGCTTCCATTAAAAAAAAATGTAATTGTAATCAAGTACTTCGCGGTTTCATTAATACTAACTTTATCACATGGTTTTGCTTACATTATTTCGACGTTATGAGACCTTATCTATACTTGTAATAAAACATAAATAAATCTGTGCGATGTTAATTTTTTGAAAATTTTAATTGAAATAAACATTACTAAGAATATAGAACTGAAAATAAATTCTTTAGGATTTTTTGTTTGTCTGTCTGTCTCTTTGGCCGTCAATAACGCACAACTGCTGAACGGATTTCCATGAAAGTTGGTAAGTACGTCACTTATTTCACCTGAATAACATTTATCATACTGTTCATTACGGTAAAATGAAGGGTTCCTGCGGGAGGGTGCGTAAAAAGATTTTCGTCATGCTGAATTATCTCAAAAGTGGTAAAATTTTAGGAAGACTGATCATGAATTCACTTTGGGGTACTTTTCGTCCAAGAAAAATAAAACATTTCCGTGGGATAGTACATTGTGTTTAGTTTAACATGTGACCACTAGATGGCGTCATCGCATAACTTTCCATTTAAGATTTTATGAAAATAATGCAATGACAGAGTTCTTGAAAATTAGTATTGGTTCAGCATTAAACAAATTATGTACGGTAAAAAAGTAACACGACTTCACTGAAGTTCGAACAGGCAGGTAGTTAACAGTAAATGCTCTTTATTTGAATACAGAAACCGTGAATAACGCAAAGTTGTAATAAGGTCTATTTTACTTTTTTTTATTAGTCGAAAGATGTCAATAAAATTAATTAAATGTCTTTAATTATTATGTATGTACATATTAGATCAGCAAATAAAGACATTTTACCTGCGTATATAGGAATTGGGTTGCATTTTGTAATACGCGAATGAAGGAAGCGCGAATCTTTTAATGCATTTATATCTCTATGAATTTAGTAGTAAGCTTTAATTTCTAATTTATTTCGTATTTTTTTATGCCGATTATGTAATGGTAATGGAATTTCTCCTTAATTATTTTACTAAGTAGTGATTTATACTATTCCGCTATGTTATTATAAAATGAAAACGTAGCATTACTCCTGGTGTTGTATCAGGTCGTTTCTGTCTCACGGTAACAATGTATATTTGACGCCACAACGCGCGTGTCGTAGAATATTCTGGGCATGCTTGCTTCACTTACGGCCTTATTGTCACTTAATATCGTGTGAAATTAAAGTCAAATTGTGAACACAGTATTTGCTATTCTTTCGTGTACTTAGAGGGGTTATTATATTATAAGGCCTCCTAGAGAGACTAAAAATTTGTTAATGAACAACGCATTAAGCAATAATTTGTAGTAAAAATAGAAGATATCATTTCGTGATCAAAATAAGTTAGTTCGCTTACTATCCGTGTGTGGATGAAAATGTGCGTCAGACGAAGCGCCAGTGATCCATCTTCCACGGTGCTAACGAGCATCCTCCGGGGTGAGCCATTATCACGGAAAAGTTATATCCCACCATTGCTGCAACACAGGTACGCGCCGTAAGCTGAATATTCAAACTTTTCGCTCCACTTCTCAGCGCTGAATACCTGGTGGTTTTTTGTTACTAAAATTTTACAATCGTCAAATACTTTCTTTTTTTTTCATTTTAGTATTACGACTAGATATTAAATATAAAGAGAGTGGAAGTGATGATCGGAAGAGGTGTTGGAAATGAAAAATGACTGAAAAACTTATTTATATGTTAATTAAGGTCCCTGATTAATGACTTTGGGGAACAATAGTAAGTAAATATATATATTAAGTGACAATATAATGTATTAATACGGGAAGCAAAATTTTCTACCCATTTTTCGAAAATTACGCGGACGGAAGAGTATAAAATTTGGTACATTTATGTTATGTATATGGAGAGAGAGTGTACAAATCTAATGTTTTTTATAATGCTGAAATATACATTAAATTAACGAAGAAAACATACATACACTACCATGCGTTTAATACACACATGTATACAAAAATGATCTTTTGTAAAATCTGGAAGGAGTTTAATGGAGATTATAGTCTTCCTGAATGTCAAAAATAATTTTATTTCAAAGTGATAGTTCGTCTCGTAGAACTACAGCCAGTGCACGACCAATAGTGTATGTTATTGGTTAAACCTATAGTGGAATAGTTTGAAATGTGAAAAAAAAATATAATTTTGATAAGGTATTGTAGTAAGATGTAGCTGTCGTAATTACGTTATAAGTCCCTAGAATAAAAACTATTAGATGGAAGAGAATTATTTGGAGGTTCTTACTTTCCTATCTTAGTGGAGAGAAATTACAAAAGTATTTAAAAGGTATTCTGCGAAGATTAGTAAAGTAGCGGGAAAAGGTGTTTTGACTGCCTCAGTGGCGCAGTGATTTACCCGCTTGCTTTGTAACGCGGAGATCCCGGGTTCAATTCCCGGGCCACAAGAGTTTTGGAGTCTGGATGGTGGTGGGATTTTTGAGTCCGCCTGGCTAGATACCATTCTGAATATCAACCTGCCGCCATAACAGCTTTGCTATGTTCCAGTATCCACGTGAGAGCTACATGTATTCTGAGCGAACACGCTTCACCATCTTCGACCTCATTGTCACTTCACATCAAGTGAAATCGAAGCCAAGTGTTACTTCATAACAAAAAAAATATTATTAATCCATCAATAGATTTACAAACGTGTTATTGTAGAGCTCACTCTGACTTGTATACGATAGTTACTGCTTTTAAATACGAATTATTGTCACGTCTTGTTAATGCAGCTTGTTTGTTTGAGCTACCGCATCAAGCGTCACATTATAGAGTAACACCAAGCAACCAGTTGTCAGGATACTGTCGGTGGTGGTGAACAAACAGTATACAGCGGTTATGCATGATATGAAGACCTTCAGCTAGCACATCCGACTTACTACTATATACTTATAAACATTGAACGTATATATTATAATGTAAATTTACCTTAATCTTCAGTGGGATAACATTTGTGCTTATTTTAACCTGATGTTAAGTGACAAAATAAGCCGTAAGTAAGGTAGCCAGCCAGGCTGGTTCGAAAATCACCTCCCATCGTCCAATCTTCACCTCTCATGTGGCTTAGGAACACGATCACGAAGGCTGTGAAAATCGCGTAAGAGGTCATATTAATTCTTAATACGATTAAATGTTGCTTATTACAGCGTTTAGACGAACGGGATGCACGTACACATAATCTTGAACCTTGCAGCCCTTAGAGAGCAAACACACAGGCAAATCCGTTTTCACGCGTGAAAAGTATCCCCCCTCACGGTTGTAAGGGGCGCCATTGTTGGCGGTTGTTTGCGGATTCCGCCCGGATAACAATGCCCGCCCGATACCCGGCTTTGTTTTCACTTATCCGTGAGTGCCCGGGTGCTCGTTACTCAAATCGCCCTTTGCGCTGCGTTTCGACCGGTTATTGTTCTTATGCAGATTTGTTTTCGAAGAAGCGAAGCGGGTGGTCGCCGACAATACATTTCGATATGGCTGTATGTAGACGCTGCGAGAACGTTGGCCGGCTGCGCTCGTGTGATACAAATTAAACAGTAAACATTCACAGAGTAGGCTCTACATAGAGACAATGTTGCAATTAATAGTTATTAATCTGAATATTGATCAATCATTATGATGAATTGATAAACTGTTATATTATGAATGAATGAATTATATTATCGAAATAGCATTTTTTATACAAAACATTCAAGTGAGAATTAGGTTATTTTTCTTTGTTATATAACTATATTCCAGCAAGGACATATCTACTAGATTTCAGTAGCTAGTAGAATTACTAAGCATTACGTTCGAAATTAAGTTCAGTACGAGAGTTAATCATTATATTCCTTCCGCTTTATATAATAAAAGATTACTTTTGTTAATTTAACTATTATAATAATAATATTTAAAAGAAAAAAATATTATTAATAATAACAACAAATGCCTCTATTTATTGCCTTACAATAATCAATTTATTTAACTTATTCGACTACTTGTTTTAATTTTAAAAACATTTCAACTAAAATGTTTGATAAATCAAGAACTCCACAGAGTATAAAAATCCAATTGACATTAGATTTCCGTCCCAAAGAAATAACTGCGCCAGCCTGGTTAGTAATACTTGCGGGTTACATCATTAAGTTTTCGTTTTTTCCTCCCTGCGCGCGTTGAGTTTTTGCTTCAAGAGCTTTTACGTTCATTCTCCCGTGGCAGACGTAATAATTAAGCTATTTTATATACCGCTATGCGACAATCTCTATCTTTTTTATTATTTAAAGAATAATAATTAATTATTTAATATATAATAT